>DWPT01002999.1:0-15154 GCA_018251895.1 Agathymus mariae mariae | reverse complement strand
TTCTGTGAGTTAGAAGTACATATATTCATTCATAACTTTTTTATTTATTAACGAATTAAAATGAAACAAACTCTAAGAATTAAGTGACCCATACAGCATTATATTAGTGAAAACCAGAACGAAATCAGTTAAGCCGTTTCTGGGATTAGCGGGAATAAACTCACAGACAAACAGACAAAAATTCCAACAACTATTGTTTTGTGCTCTATTGCGTTAATAACGGCTCCTGATAATGTTTTTTCTCATATATCGTTCATGTAGAGAAAGCGATCAGTTAGTATTTTATTATTTGTATAGATACCCAGGCCGTTAATCGAATCTAAAACCACGACTGAAATATTATTACCATCAAACGAAAATATTTAACAATAGCTGTGCCCGCGACTTCGTCTGCGTGGAATTTAACAAAAAAGTTATTAAGTTTATTTTTCGTTTTGCATTTTTATTTATCTAAAATAAAAGTAGCCTAACTTATTCCGTATTACATCAGCTACCTGCCAGTGAAAGTTCAGTCAAAATCGGTACAGCCGTTTCCGAGATTAACCGGAACAAACAGACAGACAAAAATTGAAAAAATGTTATTTTGGTATACATACCGTATATACATTCATATGCATGTAGTAAAAAGCTATTATTTTAATATTACAAACAGACACTCCAATTTTATTTATTTTTATAGATTACCTGAAAGATTAATTAAAGCTAAAAGGAATATTGTTCTATCAAGATGCACATGTATTTTAGGTAGATGAGTAAATAATAGTGTTGTTTAAGCCACATTGTTTGTATAAGCTAGTTATTAAAGTTCGCTCTAATATTTATAATGGTACAGCAACCTATTGAAGCGCTCACAGCCCAAGGGCGCACTTGAATCGTGCTTATCGACCAAGATAATCTTCGTAATACACAGACAATAGTTAAATGAGTGACCACTTATAGTTAAACGTCTTGAGCGTTTCCGTTAAACCGTTGGTCACAGTTGCTATCCTAAATAACCCTTGCTAAGCAACATCAGGAGCCGTCGCGTTTCAAGACATTCCGACGCTCAGTTTGGGAGCTAACCCTTCCACCAAATCGCGCTGGAGCAAGAAGAAGTGTGCTTCAATTCTCATCAATTACGAAGTTTGCGGTGAGCTATAAAGTAACCCATTTTACCATTATTTTTATGTAAGTACACAAAAGTTGGAGCGACCCATGACTATGCTCCACTGATTACACGCCATAGCATACTGTAAATTCAGTTTCCTTAATTTTGAATATGTCTAACAATAAACACAAATTTATCTATTCCATCTTTGATTCCAAACCCAACGCTTTATTGAATAACTAAACTAACTAACTAACTAACTAAACTGAATAACTTTCCGATGATGTGTTTATTTTTTTAATATTAATAGTCTACAAACAATCAGGTGATCAAAAATGCCATGAAGCTGAGTCCCGAAATAATGCGTTTCAAAATCTTAATTTTTTTGGATCATTTGGCGCCAAATATATTTTCAAATTAATATGACATCTTCACGACCACAGATTAATTAATAATAGTTGGCATGAAACATTAATTAATAATATTATTAACAACACACACCCATAACACCAAAAGCATGACTAACTCATTACCGACCAAGAAGAAACTTGCTGGCCCTACAAAATACATTAAGAACATATCTCAGGTGACTCCAAATTGAGGTGGACTCCAAAAGCTCGCCAGGCTGGATAAGAACGCGTCGCGACGTGCGAATATGGCAAAGATTAAAATGTGTAGAACAGAACCCAGCAGCCTCTAACAGAGAGAATCTGGCGACAGTGCTTCATTTGTTGTTTAGCAGGGTGCAGTTATCAGGATTAGTGACAAATCTCAAACCGATTACAAAGACTAAAGTTTTACCAAGCAACATATCACACTGCCAGCGCTATCGTCACCACTATACCACCAGACCACACATAACATCAGAAATGCCAATTCATTCTTAATTTAAAACACTTATAGAAGAAGCAAATTTTACAATCTGCTTTTACTTTATCGAGCTAAACAGGTGAAAGATTTCTACAAACAGATAAATTTGAAGATAACAAATTTTGTTCAACTCACCCTATCAGCGACGCCCCCGGGCAACACGCTCTTGACTACCACGCCGGAGGAGCGCCCGCCGACGATCCCAAACGCCAGCCCCGAGCCGTCGTTCACCAGCTCGACCACCTCCACCTGCGCCCATTCCCCGAATACCTGCTGCGTATAGAAGGAACATTTTATTATAATTTTAAAAGCTCATTTATTAGTACTTATGTAAGGAGATCTCCGTTATAATAAATATATCTCGATTATAGTCGATAGTAGCATTTTCATCAACATTCGACATACTGAAAGTTGCGAAAAACGTGGATTATATCGAAAATATCAATTAAGCCCAAGAGTGTCTTCGAGCCTAATAGTAGAAACGTAATAGGTTATGGTGTTATGTACGTTTTCATAGATTAAGGAGCGCAGATAATTAAAAATCCCGAACTAATTAAATTCCCTGTGCACTATGATATGGGGTCCTTTAATTAAATTGATCTAATATTCAGTGACGTTATGGCCTCGCATAATAAAATGTATTAACTCAATTAAAACGCTATAGGTTTTAAGCCGTCTCAAATACAATCACGATAGAATGGGACGGGTACGCCGAGAGATGTTTTTTTTTTTAATAAATTGATGATAATTTCATCTGACGTAGTTCTAAAGAATGAAAGCCATTCAAGTGATAAGTAATCTAGCATTATATTGTTGCGTCTAATTTGAAAGGCATTAATTGATTTCAAATCATTAGGTTTCTTCCGCATCTTTCCTCTTTATCATTAGTCGACACTAGAGTAGACCAAAATTGAGGAAAGATATCTGTAGCAAAACTCTCCCATAACCAATAGAATAACCATCGACTCCAACCAATAAGACGTTCTGTTCATTCTCGAAGCCAATCTCATGCTGTGAAACCTGACCTTGTTGTTACAAATCTCTATAGGTGTCTATGACCACTTACTATCAAATGACCCGTCTGCTCGTTTGTCAATTATTAACAAATAATAAAAGCGTGTTAAAAAGAAGTTGTGGTAAAATTTTTACATTTACCATGATGCGCCTTACACGCCGCTTGCTTCGAGGCTTGCGCGCGCGGCTCTCCGATCAGCTAACCTTCTCCGCCATCTTGTCTTCACTGACGGTTGCCATGGCAACGGGCTTCGCACGACACACACAAGCACACACAGCTGCACATTGTCTCATTAACACTCACACACATTACGCGCGCTTTGGTAATTATGAAGAATTGACATTTTCAAATTCTGTAGGAATTTTATTATCAAAAAGTTTTGAATTGTTGAATTATATATTGTAATTGTAAATTCGTTGTCGTATTTTTAATACACTAGTGGCTGGAACAATACGTATTTAGATTAATTAGGTTTAATCTAAAAAAACAGTTAATTCCTACTTAGATCAAACAAAATATATTTTTTGTTTTGGTAATTTTTATTTAATATATATATATATATTGAAATCCTGGTAATTATCTTATATAAGATAATTTTTTCTTCAATATAAAAGTAATTATTTAAATTTAATTAACAAATAAATATTTGAAAAAGCTGTATTATACTTTAAAAATATATATTTGAACATGAGTGGATAAATAAAAAGTATTTTAATAACAATTGAATATTTGAACAATATATATATATATGTGGGTGTGTATATCACGATAAAGTCGATACTCAGCTAACTTCGTACTACAACAGACCTAATGAGGTGAGAGAATGGCCCGAATGGAGCCTCAGTTTGCATCATAGATAAGGTTTGCATTCGGCGGTCGTATAGAACGGTTCCGCCGCGATAGGAACTATTATTTGTTTCGTCTGTCTGGTGTGACTATAACTGTAAAATAATTATAGTGCATTGGCAGTTTCTCTTTACTTAAATACCCTAGATACACGCCCACACTATGTCTGACAATGATCCTAAAAATACTGGGGTCCGAGATATCTAAATAAATAAGCTCCTCTGCAAAAAAACGGGCACCTTGCAGTCATCGGCTTCTCTATCAACAATATTAATATTTTTAGTATATCGATACCTTAGATGACTAGAAATTTCTTATTATCAATGAAAATCTAATTTTTAAAACTTATATCCTGGAATCAGTGTTTTACTCATTGTAAACAGAGAGCAGTGTTCAAATCAATATTGTCATAGGTATATATTATCAATATTGTTATAGGTATAATGAAATTAAGACTATGAGTATTTTTACGGTATAAAGAAGTCATTGAAAAATAAAAATTAATAACGAGTACGATGACCCTTGCAGCGATTACGGCATATAATCGTCTCGGTATGCTTCTCGCCTTACTTTTCATGATATTTTATTAAATCTGTCTTTTCCCACTCAGCCGAAATCACACCATTAAGCTCCCTGATGTTTTGTGGAGGCGGTTGGCCAGCTGTTACTCGCCTTTTTAGGAGCTCCGAGAGGTGCTCAAAGGGGGTTGACATCGGCGCTCTGCCCTGCCCAATCCAAAAGATGAATACCGACGTCTTGCATCGAAGCATCTACGTCACCAGAACGGTGGGCAGTACCGTCCATGTAAACTGCAACTCTACGATTACAGTCAATGCGGGTTGTGCTTGTTGACAAACGATTTCTGTTATGTACGTTTGCGTATTTAGTGAGTAATTTTCAATGAATAATATCTCAGTACGATAGTTGGAAGTTACACCCACCCATAACATAACGGACCGTCTATCATAAGGGGTGATTTCTTCCAAACGCACATTGGCATAACGTTCCCCTGGACTTACTAACATTCACCAACGTCGGTCCTCACCTTGCAGACAAATTCGAGCCTCATCGGAAAAGAGTACGCTACTCCAGTTACCTAGTGTAGATACATTATAATATATATAATATAAATAAGTATTTATACATTACCTAAGATAGACAATTTCTAGTTAACCTCAATCGAGTAATCCGGTGGTCAGGGAGTATCTTGGGGGCCCGCGCTGGTCGTCGACAGTTCATAGGCTAACTTGTGCTCCTCGTACCATTTCAAGGTTTATTTTGAGGTCTATGTTACTGCGTTTGTGGTTCCTCAGTGCCTGAGTCACTAAAAAGCGGTTGTCTCGTGGTTGTGTGCAACGTTTTCTCCCGGAATTTTGCCTTCTCTGAACAGAACCTGTCTCTTAGTATCAAGTCCAAGTTTATTGGACGGTTGAACGATTCATGTTTAACCATGTGAGACGTAAAATTGGCTATAACCCTCTTCCAGCAGTGCTATAATTTTGCTAGTTCTTATTGATTTTTTTCCATTAAAATAGACACAAAAATATCTGTTTTAAGTCACAATAAGACAGGATTAAATGACAAACAAAAATTATTGTACTAATTCTAAAAATAATGAGAACTTACTTTTGTGGCCTGTAAAACAGCAAACCGGCTAAAAGTAAGTAAAAAGTAACAAATTGAAGAATTATAAAAAAAAAAAAACAAAAGTTTAAATTTGAATTTTTTTTATACCCAGAATCTTCATTAAGTGCCAGTAACATAGTTTGGCTATTAAAACGTCTTTACAACTGAATGATTACCAATAATGTTGAAAAATAAAACCACACTTTTTTTTGCGAAGAAGTGTATATATCGGTAGAGTGTAAGCTAATAGTAGGAATTCATTAATTCTGCGTGTGTGTGTGTGTGTGTGTGTGTACTTACCTATAAATGTACCAGAATATTATTTTGTAATTAACATCTAGCAGTGTACTTAACATCAGAATTTGTCTTTTATAGCAGTGTAAAAATAATACCTACATTTTTAATTTCAGTGTTAAGTCACGGCCCGGGAATCGAGTTGACATATTTTAAAACCAACCAGTCCGTTAACCACATAAACCAAAAATTCTTTAGAATGTCGGCCTTTTTATTTAAATATCTCAAACACTTCACTCCCGGCCTGCGATCAATCTGAAGTTATCAAATTCCCATTATTAAGCTGACTCGGCAGATTACGTATAAGAACTGCCATCAGTCCGGATTTGTCCTAGTTTGTTGAGCGGCCGGGGGTTACCAAGATGAGGTTCTTAAATTGCGTCCGTGTACAATTCAAATTATTTTTTGTCACGTGGATTAAAATTAAGGGATATAAAAGTTTTTGTTGAAGGATATCTGGAAACAAATTATGTTTTTACTTAATCATGCGGAGCTTCTGAGATCTTGATCTGTTGACGTCAGTTTGACCTATCCATATTTGATTATGTTTCTATAAGTATTTATAGCACGCACTGCATACAACATACAATCATATATGCAAAGTAAGTCACGAAATTCAAAATAGTGCTTTTCAGTAACTACGTTCTGTGAGTTCTGTGACTAGTATATCTTTACAAAGTCGCGCTCGATCATTGCCCGCTAGCTACATTTTGACAAGCAAACTTTGTGAAAAATAGTTTTTGATAAAGCTTGTCACACTACTGTAAATATATTCTGAAAAATTTACGTACTGTTAAATATGAAGATTTTGAATTTTTCTTACGCTTTTTGTAAACGTTGATTAGTACCTACTAGTACTAATCAACGTAGAATTTTAGGACAGTGAAAAGTGATAACAAGGCAATTTATACTAAATCGTATTCCTCCTTAATACGAAATCAATTGCCATCAAATCATGATGTCTACAAACAAACGTTTCGGGAGTTTTGGAAGTGACGTTGGCGAAAAATGAAACATCGGAGCGCGACAAATAACGATTTAGCATTTCATACATCTGAAAAGATACGGATTTTAGAGTTTCTTATATCCAAAGAAAAAATATCCAAAGGTTACCTTCTATGGCAAACTGGAAATTCTTTACAAAATAGATCGTTTGACCTGCTTATCGTTTCATCGTTTTACCTAACTAGATTTTTTTCAAATCTGGAGAGAAAAAGTGTACTTAGTTTGACACTTACGAGTACTTACTTCGTAAACATATGGTACCCAATTTCAAATTATAATAGAAAAGTAAAATAAGTGACACATAGCGTATTTATTGAAGGGGTTGTTTTTTGGAGAGCTAATTTACGCATTTTTTGAATGCAGAGTTTAACAGATATTCAACAAAGTGCACCATTCTCCTCCTTATCCCCCAAACATGAAAATTATTACTACATTCTTCAAATTCTACAAGACGAAGGAAATTGAAAATTCCTGAATATATCAACAGTACGGAATCGTTTTACACGAGTCAGAATTGGACTTCATGATTTTATTTTCTTATTAATAAGCGAGACGTTCTCCAAAGAATAAACAGACATTTTGAGAAGGTTTATGAGTAAGATAAGGTAATGTAGGTAAGATAAAGAAAGTTGCAATTTTTTTGATATAGAAAAATATTTATTCAAATAAAAAATTAATTTAATTTTGATACCAAATAATAATAATGAATACCAAAAATAAGTTATGTAACATAGAATTTCTCAAAACTACGATGACTAAAATAAATTATTTATTTATTTACTTTATTGTGTTAATCTAAACTATTACAAAAGGCGGACTTATTGCCTAAAGGCATTCTCTCCCAATCAACCTACGGTGTAGGTAAGAAATTGTTGGCAAGCGCCAACAAGAAACAATAAAAAATGTGTCTGAATAACGTATGTATGTGTACATATTCTTTAAGATTTAATTTAGGCGTTGTCGAATCAACAAGCTAATTTATCTCGAACAATCACATAATTGTTGAAACGCCTAAACAAAATCCAATCAAAGCTGTCACAAACAACAGTTGCGCAACTAATTGCGTCGCTGTACGTCGTGTACTGGACAGGACATTCTAATTAAGGTCAGTATTGTCGTCCGATTATTTGTTGTTTGAATAGTTGCCGATAGGGTTGTCGAATTCGACTTTTTAAACATTGTACGTTTTCATTTGAGTGATTTTTCTTATGGTATCGGACTTTTGTTAAATTCATTACAATAAACATATTTAACTTTATATTTTATATAGAATAGAAACATTCATGTGTAAGTGGATGAACTATAATATCGAGTTATTGAATCAACAAACACCGAGATTTTTTTTTCTATAAAATACATTTTGTTAAAAAAGAATTAGTGAAACTCTTGTGAATTTTTTTGTCCCCTTTTTCAGGCTTAATTTTCAAAAATTACTAAGGCATGTATCCTTTTCAGATCTTACCAAACAAGGCTTCAATAACGTGTGAACATCGAGAGTACTCAGCCCCTCAACACCTACTACAGATTTAGTAAAATGACTTAAAAGGACAAAATCTTGGAAATTATTATTATTAGAACGTATTATTTTAATAAGGGTAGTCCGTTACATCTATAAAATACTTTGAGAATTATATATACAAAACAAAAATACATCGTTATATTATTTTTACTTATGCATATTTATTTTAGAAATGTTTGCATCGTAACCCTATCCGGAGAGGGCTTGAGCGCTGCTTTATATCAGCAATTTTCAAATTAATCCCGGTAATAAATACCGAGTATATTTAACAAGGACGTGATCGATGAGTTTTGTCGCTTGGATTATGGGACTTTATTTACGTGATAACTATGATTTAAACTACCATCGTTCATAATACCATGAACTTTCTACTGTATGAAAATATATGGGATGGACTGATCAGGAAAATAAATCTTTGTGGCATCATATCGTAGAGAATATCTATAACTCTGGGCTTCAGAGTTATCACTCTGTGAGAGGCCTTTTCTCAAAGGTCTTCAAGTGAATTATAATGGCAACAAAATTTTCATGGTTCCTGTTGTTGCAAGAATTCGTTTGTAAGACCTGAATATCCCGTTCAATTCATCCCAGGCACACAGGCAACAATTTTTTTAGTGTACTTTATTGTTTGTTTGTATAATAAGAATATTTAATATAATATAATTAGTAATACATTGATATATATTACCATGCGCCTGATATTAATTAATAGCAATTGTTTCAGACACGGATACTATTTCTAAATGTTAGGCGCATGTTTTCTGGAGCAAAGCAAGGGCGAGTTGCTATTTTAGCTATATAACCACATAATTATCACTGTTTTTGTAAGCGGCTTATTGATTATAGGCTACTTGTAGTAAAGTCAACCTTTTCCACATCCACATTCAAAATAAATCTTGTGTTGTAATAATAAAATGTATTTTGAAAATAACTAATTTATGGTACATATTTATGTTAAATTATTCGTAATTCTTTTTTCAGCGTCTGTAATCTAAATATTGTCTTTGCCAATTGCTTAGCAATAAAACCGCCTCAGTGTGTATTTTTTGTGCTTTCTGCAAAGTAAATATAATATCTTATATAGTAGTTATATTTCTAAATATAGATATCATTGGGATAATCCTTTATATAACAACGCTATAAATAAAAACCAAGCCGATTGCCATAAAGGCTTAACGATGTGTCTGTCGTAACCGAACGAGTGTATTGATCAGTGAATTGTTTTCAGAAGCTGCCAATATTATCGGGATACCGTTTAATACCAAGTACCTATACTTCATTTTTGGCAATTAACTTCATTCTGCGTTATGTGACAAGTGACAAAAAAGTTTCTTAGCGATGACAAAATTTTAAAATTGCAATATGATATTGTGACAAATCGACAATATATACAGCTCGTTTTAAGCTTCCTATATAACAAAATATACATGTCATTCAGTCAGGCCTCTAAGCCACGTAAAGTTAGTTCGTCATACTTAGTTTCGTAGTGTTAATTTTCTAGTTAATCATTGTTACTGTCGTATGTAACGACACCATAATTTGGAAAATTGTAAGTATTGACACTTTTACACTTGACTAAACACAATTTCAGAATTTTCTACTTACAAAACAATGTTTAATGAAAACTTATCAAGGCTTATCTTGAAATGATGATATTCGCCTCGATACTGTTCGATCTACATTATGAAACTGCAGTTTTTAAATTTGATTATTGAATGAAGTGCATAAATAAAACTAACATGGTGAATGAATTTGTAATTAGTTTTCATGTAACTCAAAAAAAAAGATTTGTCAAGAATTTTTGAAATGTAAATGTTCGAATAGTATTTAAAACTCCTACTAGTTTTAAAAATTTGCTAACAATACTTTATTAATCATGAAATATGTATATAACATATGTATTATATACATTTAATATTATGTTATACATACGATGTACAACAATATATACGTGCATAAATATTTGTTTATACACATCCTCTTTGTGTTTGATATATGTTATTATTTAGGATGAACCTTTTTAACTTCACTCGTATAGTAATAGAATTTAGAAGTCACTACAATAGGTTTATTATTTGGTAAAAGTAAATTCAAAAAAGCGATTAAGAATTAATTGATCAATTTGGGTTAAAAAAATATAAGAAACAGATAGATTACTATATTATTAGCAATATCTCTTAATATATCCAGATAAATGTGCTTTGAGATAACCCCTATCATCTTTCATTCGAAAGGCAAAAACTCAACCTGTTTTGTTTGCCGATTTTAAGTCATAATTAACTAATATCTCAAAGTTCCCAGAAGATGTTCCAATAAACACTGAATACATTTATAATAACTGTGACGCTATTGAAATAAGATGGAAAATCGATTATCTTTAGTTCCTCTCAAAAAACTGTCTTGATATTTTATGTAGGCGACTCTCCCCTCAACATCTATTACAATGGAACATAGTTTGTCAATAAAAGTATGTATCAACCAATAGGGAAGGAGAATTACATTTCGTGACCTCTGAAATAGAAACACGACCATAGATTAACAGTAGTAAAAGGAGCTAAAATGTTAGAATAATTCTATAGTTAAAATTTTACACCGAAGTTCGAACTTCATACTTACCTAGCAATAGCGTTCATACTTAGGCTATTTGATGATCCTGCCTGCCAAGCGAAGAATCTCGCGTTCGATTTCCGCCCGGGGCAAACAATTGTGTGATGGATAAATGTTTGTTTTCGTGTCATGATGAATATCCTGATCCATGACAAGCGTACGCAACTATCCGGTCTTGTTGGTTATGCCTCCTGGGTTCCAGTACAGCACTTTAAGGTGTGTTGTCAAACTGGAACCTGAAAAGATCCACCACAGCCTGTCTTATCGTCCCCACACGCTGCGGGTACGTCGCTAAGGCAGGCACCACCTTCGCGGGTGTATCGACCCTTAGGATTTGTATGAGTTGAGAAGCAGGCAAAGACACGGAAGTTGAAGCGGGTGTTCTGCCCACCAGTAAAGGTAATTTCCTCCCTTGTCCGCCTACCACCACCTCGGCGACAGTAGGGAGTGGGATAGGCTTGAGGATCCTGAGAGACTGGAACTAGAAGTCTACGGCATCTTTAGCCTTTGTGGTTTCGGAGGAGACCATATGTAATAACAGGAAGACAGACTCAATACTCGACAACTCCTACAACGGAGCCCCGCTAAAAGATAAACGCTATGGCCGAACGCCCTTGTGTTTGAACCGCACCGGAGACTGTATCTCTTTGCTAGGAACTGTTACACGTTTCGGTGTTATTATGGTTAAAACAGTGAATTGTTGGAAAAAGATTACCAATTATCTGCCCGCAAAGATTTCTGACAATGACGCTTATAAAGGCTGTCCGTGTCCGACATGTTAAACAGCATTTTTCCGCATAAAAAAAAACATACGTAAGTATTATCAAAATCGATTTTTAACCTATTTTTTAAATATAAATATTTACTAAACTGAAAGGACTGTAAGGATTGAAATAGTCTATTGAGATTCTGTAAGCCAACCTTGGAGGAAAAATGAGATTACTGACCGTGCATCAGAAGGGTTCAGAGTATAAAAGTCACTCACAATAAATCCCTTCATCATACTCATTTACATAAAGTGAAAATGCGAGATAGCAGTAAAGTTTTGACGTCATTGCGACATCGTTTAATAGCTTTCAGCGTCTGCATAATGTTGGAGAATAGAGGTACTTGATATTTGCATCGCTGGAACATTAAACCAACGCGTGGAATTGAAAACTACTCGAGAACGGAGTTGAAGAAATCTTTAGAGTTTTCAGCGTGATTTATTAACACATCTCTATACTTCTATACCGCTTCCAATCACTATAGATATACTATACTGGAAAGCAGATACAAATATTTGTGTGCATTAAAAGATAACACAATGCTCACGTCAGTCACATCAGACGATACGTACAGCAAAGTTGGTAGTAAAAAATTATGTCCAAGAAAATGATCACACGATGCGCACATTATTCACCTCAGACAGTCTTGTAGAGCAGTTGATTATAACCTTCCGGCTCGCAGGGCGGGCTTCCGAATTTGATTCCTAATAGAGATACATTTTTTATGTGCATAAATTCTTGTTTTTGGAGTGGTTTTTTATGTTTTATTGCACATGCTATCTGCAAAAAATGAAATCTAAGTGCAAGGCGTGTTTATTTTTTCTAATATACCTACAAGTAGTGAGTGCATGTGCTAGGATTGCTGGACCTCATTACTGAGCCCATACATTACATTATACTGCTTAATACTTACAGTATAACCATGCACATTATACACAAGGTACCTATGTATGTTCAGATGATTTTTTTTTGTTTAATAGCTTCAACCTATTAATGACTCTTGTAGTCATATAAAGTAGTAAAGGATAAAAATTATATACCTTACTCGATACTGCGGTTAAATAAATAGTTGGATGAATTAATGGAACAATCTAAGTATCGGACATACTACTGTTACCGGAAGACATAAGGCCCAAGGATTATGATGCGGTTAATTTTACGTATCAAATGACATCCCACAGCAAACAAATGCGAGATGCTCTTTACACAGGTGCGCAAATGCCTCACAATCGTCAATGCAGGCAAATATAATTAACTTTGTCTCTGCATTCGTGAACTCTTTGGAGCGGGTCCCATTATGAGGTCAACTAAATTAAGTTGAGTTCAATCCCTAGAAATCACAAGTTTTATATACAGTATACATATATTTATATTTAACAAAGCACAAATTAGGCCTTATATGGAGTATCAGTGTCACTTCTATCAACTTAATCCATTTGGTGGCAGACAATGTTAAAGCACAATCTCAATCGTTAACATTACCCATAGGTTAGAACACTAATACATTAGAGCGACATCTCTGTTGCAACATCTGCATATTTTACCGATTTTATAATACAATGTAGGGTGGTCGGAGGACCTATTTGAGTTAATGCCGACGTCTCCTTTTCCTTGATCACATCACTCACTGAAGACTGAAAATTCATCATGATTTTCATCGTGATTTTTAACATCACTAATGCCACGAGCGATCAAGTTGTGACATAAACTATCTTCTGAAGTTTGTAGCCGTACGATATGTGCTTTTTCGAAAACGGTATAATGTGCTTTCGTCAAGAGCCGTCGACGCATAGGATGTTCTGGAGTAATGTCATAATCATGTTCATAACCAAGGTGATTGCTTAAGATGGCCCGTTTGCTTTTTGATCAGTCCTTAGAACTACCAAAGAAAGATACCAACCTGAATAAAATATTAATTGCAAAAGAAATTACGTCACAGCAACTCACGACCTCGCCCGAGATTGCTTAACGTTGTCGATCATTAACGACGGGAACATAAAAGATTTTACTATAATGTTTAACCATCTTTAAGTGTCTAAATAATAACTTTTATAGCCAATGTCCAAGGTACTTGTAAAACTCGCTCCTTTTTCTTTTGATATCAGCCCGAATAAGGGACTTTTTCTATTATACCTGTGAGGAAAGATAAAAGTAATGATTTACAATTGTTCACAATCTGAGCGTTAAATTTTGGAGCATGCCAAATTCAAAGTTAGTGCTTGATATGTTTTAATTTTCGAATCTTATGGCATCACGCGGAGAGATTAAAATATATTTGTAACTTATATTGTGGGTCAAATCTAGGATACATTTCATTTTGGAAAATTAATCTGTTCCCCAGAACCCGATGTTAAATTAATGTTGTAGATTGTTTGTATTCTAAATTGAAATTCTTAGAATAATTGACAACGATCAGGCTTAACGCCATGTGCTAATTTTTACCAGTTAACACCGGGTGATGATAAAAAATTAAGGCAGGTATAATAAACACTAATATTTTAAATTTGTCCACTTCTGGAAATAATATTTTCCTAATTGATGGTATTCCGAACCGTCCTGAGTACTCTGAATCCAATCCAAGCTGTTTCCTGCTAGTCATCAATCCATCAGGTCGGGGAGTGACCTGTGCTGCTTTTCCCCAGGCCTCTAAAACATTAATAGAATTTATTTCCCCATCGGTTACCACTCCTACTCCAGTCGCCTTGCCCATTGCCACTTCAGTCGGCTCATTCTCGGGACTGTATCGACTTACTTAACATAACATACATACATATTTATTACTAGCCAACCGCACTCGCTTCGCTTCAGAAAACTGAAACTGACTACCCTTTACGCTTAGAAATAGCACCCGTATTAGGTTTTGGACTGGGTTTTTCTTGTTTTGTGAATTAGAAATACATAATTTATTGGAATGAACTGACGCTTACATATTACATTGTTTAACATATATCAGTGAAAGTACAATAGTGATACATTAGTGAAAACCTTAACGAAATCAATTAAGTTGTTTCTGAGACTAGCACTTAGGTACAAACGCATAGATAAACAGGAAAAATATTCTAACAATTATTGTTTTGGATTCTACCGCGTTAATAAAAACCCTTAATAATTATTTTTCTCATAATATTCATGTATAAAAAGCCATCAATTACAAATTTATTCGATATACATACATATTTATATATATATATCCCTTAATATATTGCCGTGTTTACGGCCTTTTAATAAATAAAGTTTTGAGTATCTTTGTGCGGCTATTATTAGTTTGTTATAAATATCACCACCGGTCGAAAAGAAAACACGAGATTCTTCACTTGGCAGTCACGATACAAAGAAAATTACATAAAATACATAATTCTTCGTAACAGCGATCCGGCGATATGGTTATGAATAATACCAATCATAATTCCTTGTCGCGATCCATCATGATAGTGAACACCTGGAGCCCAATTCCCGAATTGTAGACATTTATGTCTAATAGACATACGTCGAAAAAACATGGCGGATGTCTATTGAAA
>DWPT01002998.1:0-15158 GCA_018251895.1 Agathymus mariae mariae | reverse complement strand
AGCTACTAAGTTAGATTAATTTGAGTTAAATTGCATAATATATAATGTTAGAATCAAATTACATGCGCTATTCCAACAACTAAATATAAATTAATCTAATTGTATTATTGACTTGTCCATTATTTCCCTCGAATGTAATTGAGCGTGGCACTGATTAAATATTAATAATAAACTAGTAACTGCATATACTAGCTGTGAGTCGAACGCTGTAATGTGTTGTGTGTCCAGCTGTCTAGATAGAACAGTCGTGCTTGTTACTCGTGAGATTACACAATTATGTAAAGGGCGTACTTAATGTGCCTTTCGGGACGCGAAAGTATTCGTAAGCGTATTTTTATAATATCTATAGTCACACCACATATCAAACGTGCTCGACACGGTTGAAATTCCTCGATCACTTATGATCAATATCCGGTTCTGTAAGCGTTTGTTGTTACTACGACATAATATAGATTAAAAACCTAGAATATAAATTAAAAAGATACGGTGTATTTAATTACCATTCAAACTAATCGCTCGTCACGAATAGGCGGAAACAAAGTAAAGCACGACCGTGGCCTGCGGCACCGCTGTAGAGCCAGGTAAGCGTATAACGCGGACCAATAAAACATCACTTCTTTATTCTTTGCAGCTTTCAGTTTCAACTCTGAAACCTCTTTTGTATCACGGAGTTTTTATTATGAAAATAGGTAGATTAGATATTTTAACACCTGGTTTTATTGACTATTAAATTCGCTATGAATTATTCACAATGGATTGTGTATATTGCATTGTTGTTTATACTAATAATAACATTGTACTAAATATTAATATAGGTAGACTTTTTTACCGATGTAGAGGCCTAAACATGGCTTTTGATTTTTTGTGTGTCAGCTTTTTATGTAACTAATCGAGAAACGAGCCACCTGATGGTTACCCGGTGGTAAGTGGTCACTGTCAACCATGATATTAGCAACACCAACGCGTTGCTGGCCGAATAATATAACAATTTGTCTGACATCTAGGAAATTGATCTGCTCTAGCGGAATTTTCCAAATTGAAGCGAAGGCGGGTTACGAATACTATTTTATATATTTTAATTACAATTTAACGAAATGAGTTTTCAGTGTTTTATTATAACAGTAGTTATCCTAGATAATGTTAGAACAGACGGTAACATGTAACCCTTCAACGGTCCACTGTAGGACGCGGGTCTCCTTATCGGCTATCGGCTCTGCGGCAGCGCTTACTAATGTATTTGTTGACCATAAACCCGATTCAAAATCATTTAGGTATTTTGTAAATTCACTTATACACGTCATTTTTGTCGGCGAACGGCGAAAGAAACAATGTATCAATATATTTTTTTTTAATGGCAATAGCCGACAAACGAGCAGACAAGCCACCTGATGGTAAGTGGTCATCGTCGCCCATGTACATCAGCAAGACCAAAGGTATGACTGATGCGTTGTCGGCCAGGAAATGAGAAGAAGGTAAAAAGAAGGTACTGGCTCTCAAGCCCCTAGCCGGAACACGACGAGTCGTTTGGCGGCTGAACTCGAGCAGGAGGATGGTAGCTAGCCAGGCGGGCTTTACGGAAAGGTAATAATACCAATAATAATATTAACGACTTAATAATAATATTGATAATATAATCTTTGCGCAAAGCCCTACCACCAAGCGGGCTGGCACCTGTCGCCTCTTACGACACCCTGTTTAGCCAGCGTGGGATTGGGGGGAGTATTCTAGGCCGCCCCAATATGGCATAAACATTGGAAGTACAGGGGAAGGACCCCTTAGTGGTTAGACTTCACATAATACCTGAATATGGTATATTCAAATATATAATATGTAAATAAATTGCATTTGATTTGAGAACTCTGTATTATTTATTTATTTTCTTTTATAACACCCTTTTGGGAGTAAGTTCGTAGTAAAAAAATTTCAACTGATTTATTACGAATGCCAATATGCTCCAAGGTGGCGTATTGCAACCTCTCTTTTTTATCACCTGCATAGATTTTATATTATATTTATAAATCAATTCCTTTCTTTTCTCTACTATTTTATAAATTATTAACGACCAAACCGCAAAGTCACAGCAATAATAAGCCATTGTGTATAATTATCCAACATTTTGTTTGGGTGTCCTCTTACAATGAGGTTTAAGGCTACACTCCGGCACTCTGGCCAAGTACGTATCGAGGGATCGAGTTCACTTACCTTTGTGAACATCATGAAAACTCGAGGTTTCCTCACGATATTTTCCATCAGTGAAGTTAATGTTAATTACTTTATTAGGCGTTAATAATTATAAAAATGTGATGCGTCTATGCGTACAGTATTCAATATCAAGTCTCCCGTGCGCTAGGCCGAGGTTCAAATCCTGGAACTGATGCTTAAACACAAATTGACTTGGTTCAGCTGGCATCGGTAGCACTTAACGGCATTAATTTCCGTAAGTGCCACGTTAAAAAACCTAGATATATATAGATCAAAACATGTCCTATATCCTGCAACTCGCTGAGGTAAATAGGAAATTGTTCAGAGCGTCTTCAAAACATATATTAAGTATACGGTTCATTTGCATGGAGAAACATGTTCCACTTTTATACAAAATCATAAAAAATAAATCATAAAATTCATAAACATGAGAGTAGGTGTAAATTTATTTAGAATATAGCGCACCTTAAAATAAAATATCACGCAATTTTTATGAAATTGTTGAATATTAAAGAGGTCATAATACTTTTCACAAAGTTGTAGGCATTGTGTGCAGGCGTTGAACGGATGAAGTGTGAAAGAATAATGGCTTCAAAAGTATGTTAAACTGTAACACTTCAAGCCTCTAAAATTGTTGAATAAAACTTTTACTGCTTCAAAAATTATGGTTGTTGATAAATTGTCGTTTAAACAAACGCGTCGTACTAAATCAGTCTCGAACAGATTCTCATTTGAAAAATTTACAAGTCTCTCTTAGCGTATATGCTGTATATTAGAACTAGTCATAAATACGGTTCCTTATCGCAACACGGTACGAAACTCAATAATCGGTAACTAATTCTAAACGGAGCCTAGCTAAGAGACGAGGGCTACGGCAGGTCTCATTCGTGTTTCAACCGTGCTGGAGACTTCTCACGGACGGAAACGTTGGAATCATTGTTCTCCTTGAATCACCCTATTAATTATCCATTCCCGAATTTAATGAATTTTGCTAATTACCAAACAGCTATAACTTGTTGCTGGGGTATTGATTGAAATTTTGCGATTAGCTGGCACCCGTCAACCTTTCTATAGCTTACTATGATACAAGTCCTATGAGCTTTAATTAGTGGTTAAATTTCCCAGGGCAGTATTTGCATAAACTGTGCCCTCACGCAACATGATTCATATGCACGTCGCGCGCTGAATCTCAGATAAATCAACAATGATAAATCACTAAGAGGGACTTCACCGTCGTATTATCGTGTAACGCGGCAGCGCGGTACAAAGTAACAACGTAACGGTGACGTGGTGGTGACGGTGACAAATATTACGTGACTCCATTTTGCCACTGGCTTCGTTCGGCTGACGCTGAGACCGCGTTCGTTAACATTGAATCAACGTTACTTTATTTGAGTCTCATAATTAAAAACCAATGCTGATGTCACAGTGGTATTTGAATAGTATGTTAGTTAATTTATTTAAGAACTTGATTGTATTGATAGCAATTTTTTTAAGAAATACTTTGCGTACTTGTACTTATATTCTTGGAAAAATAGACAAAATAAAAGCTATAAATTTGTATTCGAAGACAAATCTGTATCAGTTTTAAACTGATGTTCATTGTACGAACGTATGCTTCCTACAGACTTTTAACAGTATAAAACAAATGGTGGCCTTCTACGAACTATGAAACCACGATGACGTGGCTGTTCGACGATTAGGGGCAGCCCTTTCCAGGAGCACAGCGCGTGATCTGTGCTGTGTCATGTTATCCACATTTTTCGACTTGTTTAAATGACTTACAATAAGAGATATATAACAAGCATAGAATGTCCCAGATTAGACGAACTGATTAATTAAAGACACAGAGAGTGAATTTTGGATTCGGCGGTTTTAAGATCAGTTGGACTGGCATAAACTGAATGCCCATGTCATACACGGATAGCCGTGTCGTAGGCAGATACATACATGGATGAACAGGTACGTTAAAAGTATAACAGGTTTTAATAATGACTAATTTTTATTTTACAGAATTACTTAAAAAAAAAACAGTCAAAACTTTCTTCCAGTGTATTGCGTGTCATCATCTGCCTTATCGTATTATATTATCTGGTGTCGACGCAGTATGTCTTTTTCTTCCATTCATCTGCCTTTCCTGTCATACTTATGTCCATTCCCACCTCATTCACATAATTCCTAATAAAATCTATCCACCGTTTCTTGGGTCTTCCTTTCGCTTTGTATACATTCTCATTCGTATTAATCGCTTTTTTGATCACATGGTCTTCATACCTTGTCATCACATGCTCCAACAATTCCAAATTTCTACTTCTTACTTTGTCTATTATAGGCATTACTTTTACAATACCCCTTATATACATATTCCTGACCTTATCTACTCGCATCACTCTACACATACATCTCAACAATCGCATCTCGGCAGAGTGGAGATGTTTCTCCTCAAGTACTTTAGCCGCCTAGCATTCCGAGCCGTGCATGATTAATGGTCTCATAATCAATTTGTATATCTTCTCTTAATTGTAAGC
Organism: Agathymus mariae mariae; assembly: GCA_018251895.1. Classification (NCBI taxonomy): domain Eukaryota; kingdom Metazoa; phylum Arthropoda; class Insecta; order Lepidoptera; family Hesperiidae; genus Agathymus; species Agathymus mariae. The sequence continues at coordinate 10,428 of DWPT01002998.1, read as the reverse complement.
GACATTCTCGGGTCGCATGTAATGCTGGTTACTTGTGTCCGTTTCTGGCATCCTGCATTAAATCGCCATTTTATATCCCGATCTACTGTCCTATCATATTGGAGAAATTTCTGTTTATCTGCGCTTGGCAGGCGTTGTGAACCATGGTATACGGTATGGTATGGCATACGCAAGAATTTATTCTTGCGTTGCATCAACGCATCACTCTGTGGTTTGGTGTCATTTTTACGATACCGCCTCATTGCACTACAGTTCTGTGGAGACGTCGCCTGCGCATTGGCCCGCGCGCTCGCGGCGGGTACTCATTCAACGACCGACAGCTCAGCGTTTATTAATTGTTAATATGGTTACTGTAGTAAAACTTTAATTACAAAGTTTTACTTCCTATACGTCGCTTTCCTCTCTGCTTTTCACCACAACTCCTAATAGTATATGTATTTCATAAACATTTTAGTTGAAATAAATAAAGTAAAGACGTCTAGTGTGAGGATGTAAGGAGTTTCATCCTTAAATTCAGGTGAAGTTCCCGTGCTCGTGGTGCACCGTCACGAACGACGAGTGACGCTAAGAAACCGCATCACTTATTAGACACAAGACCGTGTTCCGTATTCCGCTAGATTCTGTACCACCCTGTTTAATTCAGTTGGTACTCGTGCATGGTGGGAGGGTTCTTTACGCATTATTTGAAGCATTAGGGTTCCAGAGTCCGGGGAGTCAGCTATTTGCATAAAAAAAGATTTCAGGGCAAATGAGTTTTATTGTACTACCCATATAACAAGCATTTTCTATATTTATAAAATAATCCGATAAATTAAATTTATACGTGTATTAATTTTTATTCTGAAACCCATTACAATTGTAGATGTGCCTCATTTTAAAAATCTATTGTTAGAGAAGTCTTTTGTTGAAATACCTAACGTATTTCATGTCGGCTGGAAATTGCATTTTCACGGAAATGCAATATTGGAATGGAAAGAGTTGTGTGCCGTGGTTGATAAAAATTTTTTTTTCATTTTCCTGCCAGTTTCACATATAAGTTTTATTTCTTCTAGTCAAGTTTACAATCAAATTTTATATATTAATCCAATAATTATAAACTCAAATCACAAATCAAATGACAACGAAATTATGTTTTATTAAATAGTGCTGTACACCGAGGATATTGTTGTGAAGCTTGCGGATCCTAACACTAATAATATCAAAGTTGGGAGTGATACACTTGAAGTTTTATGAAATTACACAAACACTATTAAAGAATGCATAATTAGCATTTAGTCCGCCTACTGTAACACAAGATGTGTATAATAATGAAGGATAAATAAAAACAATAAATGAATAGAGAGTGAGATCTGACTCGAACTAAAATAAATATAATATTATTCACGTTCACAGCACAGGGATTTTTTACAAACTAAGTATTATATTTGTACTGCATAGTGCACAGACAAAGCATAACTGAAAAAAGTAAAATTTTATGTAGACGATGGCAGAGAGTGAAAAAGACCAATGGTTCACTAAGTTGATCCTAGCTTACGTAATGGACGCCTGCAACGGTCAGATAAGCGAACCCATCAAACCTTATCTATTATGACTTTAAATAGTGAAAGGTGAAGAATGTTCTTTGAATAGGATTGCAATTACGATTCAAAAATAGATCTAATGCAATGGTGATGGCGTAGAATAGAATTTCATATTGTCAATTTGAAGACTAATATTAACTATTTCCCGCGACTAGTATTTTTTATTTCCTATAGACTTTCCTGTATTCCATGCCACATGAATTAAAAGAAGTCTCAATTATCCTCACGCAGACTCTCTGTCTTTATTCGTCACCGCATCAGTCTTTTTATTTTCGATAATTTGCTTGTACTTGTCGACAAAACTCACAAGCAACTGGACCTCAGCAGAATTATAATTAGCCGAACGTTCTCTTTTTTTTTGGATCCATTGCGAATAAAAATTAATTGAGAAGACTATTCTCAGTAAATCCCACGAATAAACAATAATAAACATAACCTCGAATTTAAACTGTCAATGTCATTTTTGTCTGCCAGAATATAAAAACACTCGTCCTGCTCTAACATTTGTTCATGCAATATGTTTGTTTCATTTTTCTGAAGCTGTATTCGAGTCAAACTAATTGGTCGAATAATTCTTCAAATAAATAACAATTGAAAAATAGATGACCAGTTATTCGACAAATAAATGGCCAAATAACTTTATTCGCTTGGTAGTTATCTAACGTTTTATCTGAGGATTGAAAAATCGGCCCTAAATCTAAATTAATGGATTTTTATGTATCTTCAAAAACTTCGAATACAAAGCGTGGGAATGTAAATATTTCAACATTTTGTTAAACATATTTAGACTTTGCATTTTGAAATAATATAGAAATTAAGTTCATGGTTTCGTTATGATTTATTTTATTTGAATGTATCGAATATCGACGAAGATACATGTTTACTTTCAGAAGATAGAGCTAATTCTATGAATAAATAAAAATTGATATAGAAAAAAAATATTTTAATACCAAGTACTTATTTAACACTATAAACTTTACATGCCCTCCATAGATCTAATGGTTAGACAAACAATTGAACTACTGTGCGAGTACAATTGTATAGTGCGAATTAGTATAGAATCCAACTATTGCAAAGTCTCTTTTAATTTCCAAACAAAAGTAGCCCCTATCAAAAGGTAGCGAAACTACTAAATTGATGGACAATGAAAATTCAACTCTAGCCAATTTAGCATAAGTTTGTAGTTGATGTGACTGAGTAAAGTACACAATCGAGGCGCCCCGCCGCAGATAGGCGATGCGCGCCGATGCGTTCAACCGAATGCAGTTTTCATTCGTTTCATACCCTGATAAAAATTCTAAAAGACAAGCACAAATGTATACAATGAAATTTTGAAACAACTCGATTTTGTGGTTTTTTGTACATTCGACCTAACGTGTCAAACGCAATGATGAAATTAAATGCCCCTGTGTGTACGTAAAAGTATTATTCAACAATGGATTGGTTACGATGACATGCCCCAATCTTGTTGTACGCTAATACAAAGTTCCGGTATGTGGTTGAGAAGTTGTAATGAAACTGTTACTCGTTGCCGAATGCGTGCCGACCGAGCACCTGTCGACCTCCTTGTTGGAGAATCTGTGACCAAATGAGGTCCGCAAGTTCTGTGAATGTCGACCACCACCACTTTATTTTATTTTATTACTTGTTTTTATTTACAAATTTAGACTGTGTTCCTGAGGAGCGTGATGTCAATTTGTTTTACTTTAAGTAATGGAACATTATTTCCTGTTCGACACATGGTCCTGTCTGGGTTATGAGATTATTGCATACATATTTTTTTTATCTTTTTGTCTTTTATAATAGTCTTTTAAAATGGTAGAGAATGCATTTAGCATTAAGCTCGCCATTTGTACCTTATTATATTATGGTCAATAAAGTTTAAATAAATAAATAAATAAAATCTAGTTGTAACGGTTTGCGATGACTTCAGGAATAAATAAATTAAGACTTACGTATTAAGGTCTATGAGCTCTCGATCGATCTCCGCCATGTTGCACCACGCCACGGAGCCGAGGCAGCCCGCGATCATCAGCGTCAACAAGAAGCATTTCCAGTTTCCCTCACGCCGGAGCACGCCGCCCAGAGTCTGCTGCTTTGGTCGCTGCCGACAAATATCGAAAATAATGACAAATGTCGAAAAGAGATTTAAAGATTCTTAAATAACTACAGGTGGTGATAGAGAATTTTGCCGTGCATCAATAATATTAAACTGCGTGATACAGTTCCCTGCTACCTTCAACAACACCTAGTCTGTTACTTAGAATGACACAATACGTACAAGAAAAAATGTCCAGGTCTCAAGGATGAATAGAGCGCCTCACATCAAAGTTTAACCTGTCAGACCAGGTGCCACCCTACGTCTAGAGTCAACAATAAAATATTTTTAACGTTTTCAGTTGCAGAGCGAGAGCTACTTGAAAACGCGTTGCGCGCTTCCATTTTGGGCCGGTATTTTTTTGATGTTACGAATGTACGTGAGCGACAGTACCTACTGACCAACAGGATGTCGGGCTTCTTGTTTATATTGATGTAGAAAATTTTTATACATACCATATCCTCTAATATATAAGGAATTATGTTGCCAGGGTATGAGTATTTGTTTGTAAACACACTCCCCCGCTAGAAACTCACCCTCTTTTGCTCATAATTAGTATGGTCGACATATAATATCGAGCCGTATTGAGGAGGCCTAGATCCCCTCAATCCTATGCTGGCAGAACAGGGTGTCGTTAGAGGCGACCGAAGCCAGCCTGCTTGGTGGTAACATATATTATTATAAGGATTATATTATCAGTATTATTATTAAGTCATTAATATTATTAAGCCTGACTAGCTGGCTACCACCCTCCTCTAAGCCGCCAAACGACGTCGTGTTCTGGCTGGGGAATTGAGAGCCAGTACTTTCTTTCTAACCTTCTCATTTCCTTGCCCACAACGCATGAGCTATACCTTCAGTCTTGCTGATATCCATGGGCGACGGCGACCACTTACAATCAGGTAGCTCGTCTGCTCATTTGTCGACTATTAACATAAATATATATATAAATCAACGAATCATTCTTCACTATCTTATCTGATATAGTCGTGATAGTTACCACAGCCGCGAATAAGTGATTATTGGTTAATCCAAAGTTTTAAATACCATCTACTAAAATCTTTCTCGACGCTTTACAACTGATATCTAACAATAACAGTCGAGAACGACTACTGACCTTATCCTACAAAGCAACGAAATGTCGCTAACATTTACCAGAAGGTTCACCCATCCATCTCCCGACCGCACCCGACTTTGTTCAACTTTGTCAATCACTTACGACTTACACAAGCCGTAGTAGGGCTATCAGCGCTTCTACATATAATATCTTAGAAATCATTTTTTTTTATATTAGATTACGAGTCACCTTCTAACTTAATGGAAAATATATTGACATTTAATTTTGTATTTGACTGCGAGACTCATAGCGATCGGAACGTTATATAATATTTGCATTGGATATTAATGAAAGTATGATTGTAATTTCCGTTTCGATTGGTCCATACAATTGGAAATAAATTACTAGGTTTTTGGTTTTGAATATTCTTATGATTATTATAATGTTATATAATACATTATTATTAATATTCTAAATCTGGATGTAATATTACGACTCCGTAATGCTGTTGACATTTTCAGTATTTACCATACGAAACAAGTACAACTGAATCAGTCATTTAGGTTAAACATATTTGATACTTGGCTGTTCATGATGTGTGAAATGTACACAATATATCTTGTGTGTGTAACTGCTAACGAGGGAGTCGGAGTGCAAAATTATGAGATAAAGCATGTTGTATTATGTGTTTTAGATCTTTAAATGGTATAAAAGGAAATTTCTAATTGTGTTTCTATTTCTCCACTTAATAATTTTAAAAGCAAAAGATTTTCATGTCATATTATTTTATTTATATAACCTTCATTATATCCAGTAGTATACAAGAGTTCTCTGCCAGCTGATCTTTGGGAGAGCAGAAAACATCAAAGGCGGTGTGGTGAGGGGGTGATAAGTGTATGGAAATATGATAGATATAGAATAATTGATACACAACAATAACAATAAAGTGAAAATGTGCTAAGGGTGTAAGGCGAAATATATGTATATTTAGAAAAAGACATAATGTATGTATATATATATTTTAATGAAATAGTTTGGGTACGTGTGTTTTGAACACTAACTGCCGCTACAAAATTTAATTCTCATTGCTTGAGGAAGTGATCAGTTAATTTTGTTTTGAATCTTTATTACATCATCGGACAGGGCGTTCCAAAGCCGTATCCGGCATCGTTTAAAGAATTACTAAAAAGATATACATATATCTATGTAATGGATTTATTTTATATTTAAAAAAGTACAAATATCTCAATTTTTTTTAATTATCAATTTCCTTTTGAATATGATTCAATTAAAATAACACAAACTGCTTTTTACAGTAAAACACTGGTATAGTTGATTAATAATTTATTGAAACTGATGTATCGACAAAGTAATGTGAGCAGTTTATCGAGGTAGTCGGAAAAGGCCGAAGTAATGTGCGACTGTACGAAGTAATGTAATCTCAACTAAAATTATCATAGAAAATTCCGCGAGATCCCATGAACCTTTTAAACAAACTAATCTAACCCTTTGAACTTTAACCGATAAAATCAATAGAGGTGGTCAGCTTTAAGCAAATCGTCTTAGGGCTGCGCTGATAAAAGAGATCGTTTAGATAAATTATAGGATCAGATTGTAAGCCGGCTGATTACGTCCTTAGATTTGCAAAATTCACAGTTCATTAGTTGACTGAACTGTGGAGCTTTGAAAGGTTTACAGGCAGGTTGCACATTGATTTTACCTTCTTTTTTTGTTTTCGATGAGGAAAACCTTAAAAACAATAATCCAACAATCCACCCATAAACGGTCGCCATTCATTCCTTCGAGTCATTTAAAATGAATTGTCAAAATGATTCGTAAAAATATATGACGGAAATTTTATAAGATGTCTAATATTCGTTCAAGACTTCGTATAATATTTTAATGTATTTTGGATAAATAATTGTACATTGTTTATAATCGCGAGTCCTTATTGCAAGAACATAACGTATGCGTGATAACCTAGGCGTTTAGAACACCTGCATCACCAAGACTGAGAAATTCAAAACCAGGCACTATCGAGAGTAACATTGATGTTTTATGACATCTTAAGAATAACGTCTCAAATGGTTTTCGAGGCAAGTTAACTTAAGGCCCCAGGTATTATCGTTTCTTTGTAGACATCGGCCTTCTTAGTTTATTTTAGGTGATATAAAACTTCTGACATTCGGATTTTTCACTTTCATAAATCTGCACAGAATCAGAATGATAGTAAGCTGCAAACCTCATCGATTAGAGTGAAAGTCCCACGCTTTGGAGTAGACCATTTATATAGGTTGAAGCTAGCCATCAGTTGCGACCTCATATAGTAAATTGCAGTTCAATATTTGCAATAGAAAGGCTAATTTCTCTGGCACGTTCCCTGCTAATACAAATTAATTAACTCGTTACTGTTCACAAGCTACCAGAACTTCTCTCAGCTGTATAATTGCATTTAGCCGACCTGCAGGTGAAACGGGCAACCCGCATAGGGGTTAAAGCTAAAGCGAGCTTATATAAATAGATCTCTTTGCCTGCAAGAGATAGCCTCTCCATAAAGCCGGACGTCAAACTTCTGTGGTTCGTTTGTGATCAAGAAGAAACAATGATATTCACTCCATTGTTTTCTTTTAAAGATAATAAAAATTATTTGCGAATATTTTTATTGTGTATCTTTAAATACAATCGTCGATGCGTATTTAAATCAAAGTGTAATTTCTGAAAGATTCACAAAAACATTTAACAAACGTATTTGTTTGATATTATTATTTTTATTATATTTCAGAACATCCTCTAATAAATCATCTTTAATAATTATGGAAATATATATTTAAATGGAAAGCTGGTTAAGAGGTGCCCTTGCAGTTATTACAAATTTCGTCGCATGTTTGTGATCTCACGTTTTTTGGACATATTATACGCATGTTATTATCCATTAAACCCATAAATTCTATTAATGATAAGTTGTGGATGTCATAGGTAGCGATACGTACTAATGATTAAGTAGACGACATTTACATATTGTTTGAACGGTTCTCGCCTGTAGATACATTATCGAGTTGTATTCAGTCTTTAATACTGTGAGGTTGAAATAACAAATGTAAGTGATGTAAGTGTGTTTCTTCTTGATCCTGACATAGCTTATTTATTTCTTGGTAGTTATATGTAAATTTCGAGTTACTAAATTAATATCGTTGAATTTAATATACCCTCAAGAAAACATATTTCACACCCACCTTTTTTCATTTACATATGTAATAATATAATTACCAATTTTAATTCCTTAATTAACAGCGTTTTCTGGTCATTGATATATGGGATTAATTATATTTTTAGACAAAATCTAAATTTATCTATTCTGAAACATCGTGGTAAACGAGGAGGCTTGAAACGTATTCAATTTTCCAGAATTCTGTTCTTATAAGGAAATATTCGGGTTATACCAGTTGACTGCTAACCGATTGGACCTACACTAAGTGATCATAATTCAATAAAAAAGTATTCCTTTAAGTTTGTTAATTATTTTAGAACACTTGTTACATAGGAGGCCTAGGAGGGAATATAATAAATGATTGCAAGCCTTTATTTGTCGAACGATTTTCGTTGTGAGAAAAATAGTGCATCTTGAGATTTTACACACGTGTGTTAAAGTGGATTAATACAATATGTATACAGCACAATCAAGCAAACGGCCCTGGGATCGTGTCGCGGCCGGAGATTTATATTTGCGTCTTGGGTATTAATTGTTGTTAATCGTTTGTACCCTTGCCATCACTATCGTGATCTCAGCGGGTCAAGCATGTGTTATGTGTTATCAAGTGTTATGGTTTATTTGTTAGTAACCATAGTAAATATATACATACTGCAGGTAGGTTGATTCAACTGTGAATTTTCAAATGGGACAACATTGAGCCTATCTAATTTCTTCTTAGCAGCGATATGAGCTTTACGCGTGATAAACTTAATGTTGTTTCAATATACGCTGTGACCACAAACATGTATATTGCTCGGGCACGCTATACGGCTGTTTTGACATCATAATGTTATATCATCGCGGACGTTGGACATGTTGACTGTTACAGTTTCACGCGATTTTTGTATTTTGTATCGATTTTTCGATGATGTCATGATCTCAGAAAACTGAGCCGGTGAAGTGAAATTCATGACACCTGACCCACGACAGACTGACAGATGAATCTGTAAATTATACGTCTAGTTCGCGGTATTCCTTACATGTAATACATTTTTAACTGATCGTACCTTTCTGTACATAAAGGATACATGAGAAAAATTATTAGGGGCCTTTATTAACGCAATAGATCGCAAAACAATATTTTTTAGAATTTTCGTCTGTTTGTCCTTAAACAGTGTAGATGCTATTTCAAAGCGTAAGGCGTAGTTTTTTTGAAGCGAAGCGAGGGCGGTTTACTAATATAACATAAAAATTATAACTACTCGTTTCAGTTAATATCACTGAAGTGTTGCTACACATTACTTTTTTATATATAATAAATTAACAAAGTTAATTCTTAACAACAATTCCACCTAATGTTAAATGGTGATGAAGTCTACAAGTTACTAATATACAAATTATTAATGAATATATAGTCGAGTGCGAGTCACACGTACAAGTACGAAGCTAGTAGTTGCGTGATGTTAATTGTAGCACAGTTTATTTTCTTCGTAGCAGCGTGAAGTCGAAGCGGATTTTCCTTACATTGAGTATCGACTCCAACCCGGAAGTAGCCCCGGGGGCCGGACAAATTTATAGTATCTACATAATGGTCAAAGAACTTTCAATTGGGTCATGTGTATATACATAATAATATGTATAAATAATATCATGTATAATAAAAAGAAAGAAATCAAATCTTAATAGTAAATCTATTGTTTTTTCAATGTTTCAGATTCGATAAAGTATTTCTACCGGACGACTACTAAATTCTGCTAATACCATGTAGCCGCTATAAATACGTAAACGAATGTGAAACTTACAACAAACCTGGTACGTTCGTAACTTTAGGGTACCGCCTTACTATTTTATTCCGGCCACTTGCTACACATAGTTTCTAATATTATAGTTTGGAGAATAAAGTTGGAAGGACGTTAGTAGGTTGAAATTAGACGTATATTATTATATTATATCACATTATATAATACAAAAATATTTAGTAAATATTGGGAGATAACTAAAATTACCGACATTGACTTAACATTATTTTTAATAATGTTGTCGATTTCATGCCGTTCCACAAAAAAGCCTACTCGTATATATATTTCATGTAATTTGACGATCAGTCATGTCCATTCCATTTCACGTGATATTTAAAGATTAAATTTGCTACATCTTAAAATAGTAAAAAAAGCATAAATAATGTGTGGAACAAGTAGACGGAAATGTACTAATTAGTTCCAGCAACCAATAAGTTTCTCGGAAGTGAGCGAGTTTGTTTACTAAAAATATTAGTTTAATCTTAATTTAATTTAATTCATTTTATTGCATTTTAATATCGTGCTAAATGTTATTCAATTATTTAAAGTCACTATATTATTTAACATCCGATCAGAGTAGAGGGAAACCTCGAGCGAGGTCGAGGCGCCATCTCAACTTTCATCACGTGGTGGGACAGAGGTGTCTTGTTGAATGAGTTGATGGAGGTGGCGCATTCTGAGTTTGGCTTTCGGTGTCGCGAACC
>DWPT01002997.1:0-15159 GCA_018251895.1 Agathymus mariae mariae | reverse complement strand
ATGATGGTATATACTTCTATACATGCATAGAACCTCCCTCCCTCCCACAAAGGAAAACATGCATTTATGATAAATAATAGTATATACTAACATACATACCGTCACCAACACCTGTTTCGCTCCGGAACAGTGCATCATCAGGATGAGTAGACTACGAGTATTGACCGCAAAGCGAGTGCCAGCTTTTTTATTGCGCCCAGACAAAGGAAAAAGGGCTACCCACCCTCCGGATATGGGACCTCCCATTGCGCGAGCGCCTGCTACCGAACGCGCCTGCTATCTAAACTTGTTCTTGATATTATGAATCACCGACTGACGTAATTTGGTGGTGTTTATCATTAAAACATCCTCAGTAAAGGCGAGTTGTAGTCAAATCTTAATAACGTAGCACAGAATAATTTTAGTATCGGTTAATCAAACATATCATAAGAAGTTATTTCAAAACGATGATGGTTACGACCTATAACTACTAGAAGTAACTGAATATATCCTTATGGCCATGGATAATAAATCCTTAAAGTTTTTAGTCCTATTGAACTTTAGCAGTGCATTCAACTCTGTAGATTTCAACTTTCTCCTTCGGATTCTCTAGTCTCTTAATATATGACGCAGCCGCAAGTTTTATAATGATGACTACACTATTAAACATGCATCTAGTACACACATGCAACCAGCGCTAACCTACAGCTAGCTACAGTTTTCTATCGATATTAGAATCGATCTTTCTTTGAATAATAAGATAGACCCGGGAGTCACTTAGTACTCCTTTAATTATTTTTTGCAGACGCTATCTTTGTGTTGCATCATCTTTGTTATAGCATCTTTCCAGGAATCAACTTGCATTTGGTATATTCTGCTGACTAACAATATAAGCAACGTCGCCAGGTCTCCTCAGTTGGAGGTGGAGGTTGGAGGCTCTGCATCACAAAACGTAATCCTACGAGACAGAATTGTATTCATTTCCACAAACTTCCATATCTTAACTTTATGTTTATAGTTGCATTCTTTGCATGTTCATCTATTAGCAAAATGTTGCCGACCCCAAAACAAAACGATAGTTCTGTAATTTTGCAAACAAAACACTTCGAATAATATTTCAAATTTGATTCGTTGTATATTTAGTTTCATTACTTTGTTTATTGATCAACAAAGTTTATCAAGGCAGGAGAGATAATATTCAAAGATGGACAGAGCTTACCCCCAAAAAAAAGGTTTGAAAAATACGCTTAAATTTTATTTGCAATCGTTTACAACCATCTACTCGTCTGAATATATTGAATAATCAGTTTGTAAGGGCTGGGAGATATCGAGATAAGTCAGTGAAAATCAATGACTTTTGGCAACACAGACCAGTCATCTACGATTAAGCAGCTTAAGCGCTACATAAAGCACACAGGCTTAAAGATTTTGAATGGTGGTACTAACATAATTTTACAGCGATAAATAATACATAATGAGACAGAAGAGTAAAATTTAAATAGAATTACAAACAATTTTAGACATTTTATCAGCCATGATATCATTTTAAACTATAGTTTGCAGGTATATAAAAATAAATTAATGAAAAAGTAAAACGGAAAAGTCAGGAAAAATAATAGTAATAATGTAGTTGTTTAGTTAATGCTCTTTATGCCCAAACATACATTAAAAATTTGTTTTTATAAATTGCCTGTTACTTTAATATAATTATGCTGTTGCCTTATTATTTACCATTTGTTTTAAGAGGTACCTACGAGTAAATCATTTTTTAAGGCAAACGTTACCATTTTCAGCATAGCTCAGTCCATCACTTTAAGCGCTTAATAACATAGCTACAGGGCGGTGACTACAGCGCCTTGCGGAAGGCTATGATCAGTAACATTCAGGCGTACAGCGGACGCGGTTGTATGACTAACGATACGCTTGTGAACCTCGCATGATGGGATTATTTGATAGCAACGTTCGTCTTTACATTTAGTGCGCTCAGTAACGTGTATAGGTAAGTTTACAATATTCAACTAGTTGTGTAACTCATTCCATTATCGATTATTAGTTCTTAAAATAATGTTGGCGTAGTGAACATAATCTGCCGAGGTTGCGTTATTAAAGGCGGTTGAAGCTCTGAAAAGGCTTTCTCATAAGTTAGTAGATAGTTATTTGCCTCTTTTTATATGGAGAATATTTTCAGTTAAAAAAAAATAAAGAAAACATATAAATGACACGCACACAATATTACTTATTTCATGAAATAGAAAATACGTATATACGCAAAATAACACAACAGTTGATTCTATTGTTTAGCGTAACAATAATCTATTTACTAAAACTATCAGATGTTGAAACTTGTTTATCAATGTATTTAAACATATAATTATATTTGATATTAATTATATTAGTGTACTGTAGTTGTCTACATTTATTTACAAGGGTCCGATATTGTTTAAAACGTACATTGTCTGCCATTTGCTTGTTGATAAAAACTTCGACACTTGTTATCCTAAACTCTTCCGTACTGCGCAATATGTTATCAAATAGGTGGAAGTTGGCATACAAATTAATTCAAAGCAAGAAATTGTATGATAAAATAAATAAACTAGAGATTTATCAGCCTATCGTAGAATTCTCAACCTACATTATTTACAATTGCCGCGCAGGCGCGTTGTTATGCATATTGCATACTTTAACATAGAAAGAGAAAATAACATGGAACCACAATGGAAGATTATATTTTAGGGTACACATTACGCATCATTACACAGACATCTTCTCGGTAACTACTGAACGGAAAAAATAAAAGATGATAAAACAGTACATATGATGGAGGTAGGTGATGATGATTAACACTGATGAACGTATTGCGATTTTGTAGGTTAACATAGGGAGTCTTTAAACTGGAGAATCTATGTAAAAATCCCATTTATTTCTATGATTTTATGGAACGGAGAACATAACTAACGGTTCCTGATTGACAAATGTACCTCGTAGGAACCCTATCAGACAAAAGTCGGATACTTTAAAAGTTTTGTTATATTATTTAATCCACTTCTCATTTACACCTACGTTTTATTTGGCTCGCCTTTATTGCGTCTTGTATGGATTAAATCTCATAAATTACATTTTACCCTGTTCCTGTTGACCGATTGATAAAACATTTGGTACACACCTTTGAATTTGATGAGAATACAATCGTCTGTATGCAGTATCATTGTTAATTTAAAATGGGTGTATAAAACAGTATCAAAGTGTATATCAGCTGCCCAGCGACAACTGCAACTTGGAAGATCTTCATGTTTATGAAAAGAACTTGGGATTTAATGAAATGTAAATGGAGTACGATAACGATTTAAACAGGTCCTGATTTAAATTTGAGCTCCCTTTTTATAGAATAATCCGCATACATGTGGAGTATTTATGTACTTGTTTACATAATAATCTATAGTACTATATAAATTTGTCTGTATATTTCATTGGTTTGTCAAATTCCATCATAATTATTCGTTTTACGACTTGTTGATCCAAATTTCTACAATTTTGTCCGTCCATCAGTCGGTAAGTCCTTTTATAACTCAAAAACATATTTAGAATAACACAAAAAACAATTGAAAAACATGTACAGTGTACATAAAACGCAATAGTTTTTTATATAATTTATAGGTTATGTAAGCCGGTCAATTAATTCCGTTTCATTTGTTTAAATATTAATAGGCTATATATTTTTATTTTTTCATCGGTCGTCATTTGTTTGTAAAATACAAATTAAATGTGTCTTTGGCTGTTAAGGAAATAAAATAAAAAAAGATTTATTGTCAGCAATTACCTTAATTTTTATGTGTGTTGCGTTACACCATATAAATTGTGCAATGATGTTAGAGAAATAAAGATTAATAAAAATATATTGCAGATTAAATAACTTTTAAGGTGGTGAACTATAATGAAACAAACTTGCAGCTGTTGAAATATCTGCGCAAAATAACTTGTGGGTGTTTTTTGTTAATTATAAAACACCAAAAGTACACATTAATTACATATACAAATAATTAATCAATAAATGTAAGAATATATTTTTTTCGATTATTAGGCAACGATTTAAAAACTGAGGTGATAAATATTTTCCTAAAACCGTAGATGTGATAAATTTATTACGATAGAAGATGTAGATCGTTCTTTAGCAACAATAAATACAGACGCAACAGATAATCGATTTGTCTTCTTTTATTATTTTATTATTATAAGTCAATGCTTGACTACAACCCCTCCCGATAGTAAGTGGCAAGGTCACCTTAGATGGTAAAGCGCATTAACTTAGGAAAAAGCTATTCACCCTTGACTAACACAGGCAGACTCTTCCAATCTTTCGCGGTACGCATAAGAAAGGAAGAAGCAAAACTCGTCATCCGTTTCGGACGGATGTTTATGACGAAAGGATGGATAAGCGCCGTGCGTCGTGTCGTTCGATAGTGGAAAGGGGATGGGGGAATCATATCGTGTAAATCCTGCGCGCTCTCTCCATAATGAATCACCTACAGACTACTCGAGACTCAGAAGGTTGGTCTTAACTATTTGTAGGTCAAACAATAAGCCTCTCTGCACGCCTCTCCATCACGTCCAATCCCGACAGGTAACACTTGACAGCACCAGCCTCAATGTTATTACAGGACTTGTGGTTTATAAAAGATTAAAATTTGTTTATGTGTAAAGTAGTGCCGTACCTTTGCTAGGACATCTAGATTTGTTCCAGCTGCTATATTAATAGTTCAGCTAATATTTTTTTTGCTATCCAAAAGATATAAATGAATAAGGATAGCTACTACACTTATTGCACTACATGCAGGACGCTTTTCGTTTCTAATAGGGCATTTTAAATCAGTTTTAAATATCACTAAAAAAAATTATTTGAATTTCTAGCAAAATGTATGTTTGTCTTTATGTTTATAATCTGCAAGACTAACCTCCTCAAAATTTGTGACCAAGATAAATTTCTAAACAAAAATAGTACTGCTTAGTATAATGATATAGATACAGTCTCCGCATTGAGTGAAGCCTTTGAATAGAAAATCTACTTACCCTACTAACTTGCTGCTACTATGTAGATATGATTGTTTCTTAGAAGTTATTCTACATTTAACGGCAATGGTTTATTGACGAAATTATGAAAACTTTGGTTTATGTTTAAATTAGAATATTGAGCTTTAATTTTTTCAATTATTTTGGTTCGATCGGGTCAATTAGAATCAGAATCAGCGAAAATATTATTTGTTTGAAGTGTGGCTAGTACCGTAACAGTATTATCCAGTATGTTTTCAAATTTCTTAAGAACTCATAAAACAGAGTACCTATTCAGTCTCGTTTAAAAAATTGTGTTAATGCTGTTTGCATACTAATACTACGTTATTGCATTCTACCTATATATTAACAAATTAATATAAAGATAAACACTGTTTTAACATTATAATTATAAAAGTCAACACAGTCGTTCGGTTGCGGTACTCTTGCACTTAGATCTTTGCATTTACATAATTCTTGTTGATTTTTACACAGTAAAATAATCGAATAACAAGAAATCTCCATTTTTTATTTTTGTTCAAGTCATTTTAATTCATATAAATAGTCATCTGTTGCAGTCAATAAGTATTCCTTATTGATTTATTCAAGCATCACATAGTTAGTACAAAATGGATATTGTAAGATCTCAAAGGGCATTCGAAATAAGGTCAGTGTAGAAGATACAGCTTACTGTAACGGGCTTATCTTCTTTTTCATCTTCGCGATGTCCTTGCATGCATCACAACGACCAAATATCGATTTTGTAATGTATATGGAACACCCACAGCTCGCTCGAACGCACGCTATAAATATTTATCAAACGCTGTTTTGCATGGTGCTGTTCATTCTTTAAGCTGGGACCTACAAATAATAAATCAGTGTTTACGTTTATAACAAAGAATATTTGCATTTGCAATAAATATTATACCGTTTTAAACTTAAGAAACGAGATTACTGAATAAAACTTTAGAATATTTTGCAGTTATAAATATATAGTATCTCCATACTGCAGCGGATCGTAGTACCGTTGATATAAGTACGTGTTAAGCATCTAAAGCATGTTAATAAGGGAGCCAAAAATAGGGAGCATAAGTGATCTTATCAAAGTATTAGTCGATGGCGAAACTAAGAATTTGCAGCTGTAACTAAACCATAATTGAGTTGATATCATTCCCCTTAAATCATTTACTCTATTCGATTGTTTGGATATTTATATAGTTCCCCCCGATCAGCCTCACTAATGGTCGAGTAAAAAAGAGGCTTTGTGCTTGAGAGCGGTCAGTGTTCGGTTCCTGGCAGCTCATGGTCATGTTTATAATCCAGGGAAGACGTGCACAATCACAGTTTGAAGAGAAGGGTCGTAAGGTTATAAAATTTACGACGTGTTTTAAAAATATTAACTTACTACTTAGAGAGTATAATTCTTTCTCATTAGTTTTATAAGAGATAACGTATATTTACTCGGCTTTTTTACTAATAATATGAACACAACAAAGTATTTGGCTACGACCGCCCCTCGACGCGCCTTGCAGAGAGAGTACAATAAGGAAATTTTAGTTATCCTAGGGTGAGCCATTACACATAGCGCTGGAGATGCACTGCCCATTTGTATCAGATGACTGCCTACGAGCAGGGGGGGCTCATGGTGGATATGAATCTCACATAAGTCAGAACTATTCATATTAAAATGTTATTAAGATTTCTACATTCATAAGTAAGTAAAGAGTAGGTACATTTATTTTCAACTTTCTAATGAAATTTAATAAAACGTTTCAAAAGAACAGAATTATTGATTTATTTTTGTAATAGACAAGGACATAGATAACGAAGTTGAGCACAAACAATCATAAATGACTGCAGTAGAAATTATTTAAATATAATTCAACAAACTTTAATATAAAATATTTCATCAAATCTTAATACATTATTGATGTTCGTTTTGTTCGCTGCCCAGAATGCAGTTTTTCGGCACTTTAGTAATTTTACATTTTATTTTCGTTGAGATTTAATTAAAACCTGCTGGTTATAGCAGTTAGTCTCTACAATTATCTTACATGTATAATTTTCACAAGGTACCCTACTACAGCCGAGTGCAAGTCTCCTAATGGGCACCATTCTACATATTGCACTTCAGCATTTATGTTGTTTTTCTTAATAATTCTTAAATATTAAAACTAATATCCGTACTATGATTTGAACCGTTATGTGACGAGATAATTTAGATAAATTATAATTATTTTGCCTACTAGCATTATTCAAAAGTCATAAAAATGCTTAATACACCTTATTTAATTTGAAAATTTGAAATACGTTTTTTTTATATTTATATAATAAATAACTAAATAATTATTATCGTTGTTTAAGCATTCAATGCATATCTTTTTCGGGTTATTTGAATTCTCTGCTGAAGAAGACAGTAATCAAGAAATAAGAAACATGAGCATCACCTTGTATGCCACCATTTAAGAGATATCATCTTCACATCCTAATGCGACGAAATTTCATGACTCAATTTTATTATAGTGAATAAACTAGATGATTTTGCATAAAATCGGTTTCTCAAATTTGTAGCGACATTCTACTGTCTATACTGATCGGAGATTCTACCATCTACCTAAATCATATAAGCGAAGTCACAAAATTGGTTGCATATATATCTTTCGTATTTCAAGTACCCAATAGTGAATAATTGAAGGACGACTTCTCCTCGTGTACTAAATATATGATATGATATGATGTACTCGTACCTAGGTGTACCTAGCCTGGCGGGACGGGACATCTCTCTATGCTAAAAGATTATTAATTTAGTTAAGATTATTTCTTTTGAAAGTTTTTTTTATTTCTTTTAAAGGTTAGAAAATATTTTAAACATTTTGGCGAATGCAGAGTTAAAACAGTACTAGCGATTTATCTCTCGAATGTGATTCCCCCACAAAAGATTTATACTTATTGTACACCCAAGATAGCATTAGTAACAGCCTACTTACTATCCTAATTAAGTTTACTGCTGCCAAACCAGATAGGCTGTTTTGTTAATTAACTTTGTTGATTGATTTGTTAATTAAACACGAAGGTGTATAAGAGTATGTTCAGGACAAGAACACAATGGTATTTGATCATTCTCGTCCTCCCAGGGTATAATATTTCCAACTCTGTACGAAATACCAAAGCTTAGAGCACTACAGGACAGAGTCGATGAATTTTTAAGAGCCATTATGTAATACTGCCTGTATGTACACTTTAGTACTCAGCTCACTTTGTCAAAGGTTAAATTATGTACTCGCATGACAGTCCATACAACCATTATTAATTATATAGCTTTACGTAACAACAAGCGTTAAAAGTATTTATTTGAGCTTATTCTTTGTTATTCTGTCAAGAATGTTACAAAGTAATTGGGTTAAGGGTCGAGCGACGCCGCCGAGCGCTAAAACCTCTCGGCAATTACCCGACGTGTGTAGAGCTCCAGGTATTCGAATAACCCTGCTCTTAAGCAAAATCTCATGGGCACATTGAGGAATCTAGAAAACAACATAATCAAGACTGGAGCTTATTTTTACAATAAGCTCAAAATATCTGGGGGTCTAAATGAACGATCGTGACTCCAAAGTTCTTTGTAACTGGGCTATTGACGAGACAACCCGCGGTATCGCCCGCCACGTGATTTCTTTCGAAATCACATATCCGGTACCATTTACCTAATAAACCTAATTTTCCTTTTGCTACTGCTTATAAAATATGTAAAATTGTGTCAAAAATACGTTGATATTTGGTATAAATACATTTCTTTACAATAGTTACTCTCAAGTTGTAAAAGACATTGATAATTTGTGCAAAAGCCGACGATTTGTTTATTTTTACCTTCTCTTTTATTTGTATATATCTACTTCGTAGTACAGTACGCACATTTTTTAAGAAAACTAGTCACTTATAGTGACTAGTAATGTAGTAATAATGAAGATTTCTCAGCAAAATTAAGTAGTAAGAAGTATGTATATTGTTTATCAGGATTTCACAGAAAAATATTACTACAATGAATGATTAACATAATAACTATTCTTATATTCCTCTTTACAGGACGTTATTAGCCAAATTTTATTATTTGTTTTAAGACCAACGTCATACAGAGCAAACAGCAGTTGAAAAGTTGTCAACGTACCCGACTATTGATAAACATGAACGCAGCCGGAACTTTAATAATCGATTCTTTGCATAAAGGGATTATTTTTTAGTGCCTCGAATAAATATATAAAATAGATATAATTAGTAATTTATATATAGTAATTTCATATTTTAACGATCGTCAAAGTCGATGAGCCGAGCAGAGCCGAGAAATGGATGGATGACACCTAATTTAAGGGATACTGGCATGTTAATAACTCCAATGGCACGGCAATATTTTTCTATCGTAGCGACGAAAAAATCCCAGCACACGTTTCGTTAAGGGGCAAAGCATAAGCGCGGATTCGCGTCCATGTCTTACTTCTTGCAGAGTCTTTGCAATGAATTTAACAAATATAAACTTTGAAACACAAAACACAAAAACAATAACAGCGACCGAATTATACTTACAGACGAGCCTACAGACGACTCGTCATATATCTACTGTCATATAAAGGAGCCTTAACATAAATGAAAATTATGTCAATAGTACAAAATATGTTTTTAAGGTAATAAGAAGAATGTGAAGACTACTGTGCAATGGTTATGCTATGGAATTGTTGTCAATCAATAACAAATTTTTGGTAAAATGCATTAGTGACCTACATGGAACACACGTAAAACCTTCATAAGATAAACACAATACGCAAAGTCCTAAATGTTTTCCCCTGGTTGAATGTTTACATAATTAACTTTTATGTGAATCCCATCCTTTGCGAAGTCATCATTATACCAGAACCTTATGTTATACACCCACCAAGCACTTAGCGAGGGTTTTGATATCGTTTTGGAGCTGTTCCAAGACTTTTCGGTGCAATACTTATCACATGGTTCTTTTTTTATATATCGTACTTCGTCGTGCTTCATACTTTCCAAAGTCAATACCGACTAAAGACTTATGTTATGGGTACACCTGAATCTAAACGTAAACTTGCTATTAATACGTACCTGTTACCGCAAAGAATAGTCGTACTATTAATGCGATCGAAAAATATCGTGAACGAAAAGGACATCGCATTAAAAAAGGATTTCGAAATTAAAACTTCTTTGCAGCTTATGCGGAGATACAACAATGTATTTTATTTTTATTATTAATCCTGACTATATCTCGTCTACGTAGAATATCTTCTTTAGCTGTTGGAAAATTGAGACGCGTGGGTGAGCAGTGCCGACGCTAATGTAATACCACGTAGGTATTTATCCGAGTCGTGGGTTGTCTTAACGAATCCATTTTAAGCTCAATTTAAATTCTATATTGAATCTCAACCCTGACATAAGGTACACTTATTTCTAATCTCTATTACACATAGTCTATTAATAATATATAAAAAAAGCTAAAAAATTGTATCAAAATTACAATTTGAAATTGGCTTTTAATATAACCGATACTAAAAGCAAACAGTTCAAACAAGATTAATTATGCTAGTCCTTTGAAAAGTTGTTTTTTTTTGTTACCAAGACATCATCAGACCTTAAAATAGTCAATGATGGACTGATTTTGCAATGATAATTTTACCAAACACCACAGTTATCTTTAAATTCATCACAGTAAATGTCTTTAAAACGGCTGAATTATTACTTATTATTAATATGTAGATACATGCACACGAACATAATAGGTACCTGTTTTTTTAAACAGTGAAAAACACAATGTTAGTATTACTGACAAAGATATATTAAAACGCGGCTTATTTATTCCCATCCGTTGAAGAATTCCACTACTTATCTCCAGTACTCATCATCGGATCCTAACCGTATTTATAGGGAACCACCTACGAGTTATCTTATATACATTAATAAAGAATCTCAAAAAAATCGATACATAAACAGCAGACATAAACATACAAACCACCTCTTTTTTCGAAGTCGGTCAATAAACCAGTAACGAGGCCAAATTCGTACGTCGACTTTTTTTTGTAAATTTTAATGTAACTAAACATTTATAGCAACTTTGTTATTTAGTTAGTATTTGTTAAGTGTTAAAAGTGATACAAACCTACAAGCAAGCTATACAGTAAAAGGTTTCGATTTAGTAGTATTTATCGAAACTGCTCGAACAGTGCGTGTTGGTAACCACAACATATGGAGCTAAGACTTGGAACTTTAGGATCGACCTACAAAGATTACTAATTAATGCTTTCGAGGAAAATCGTGCTCATGAAATCCGTACGCGGTCAAGGTTTATCCAATTTTTTTTGTGTGTTTCCCTAAAAGGAGTATAGAACTAGTCAAATACAGGAACTGCAAATTGCGCAACCTACACGACATTATCGTTGTGGAGGACTTGTGAATGCACTTCAACTTAAATCATCTAATCATTGAAAACCAACTTAACAAAGTCATCAGAAATAGTAAAACAAATATTATCTAAATGACCATATCATCCACACAAGGTAACGTTTCATACGAAACAAACCGATTGCCGTCATAGAATATCAAATAAAAATTTATATCATCCAAATGCTGATAAATAAAAATGATATCACATGCCTCCAAATTAATTCGAACAATACATACATACAAAAGTGATAAAATGAAGGTTATTCGGGTTTCGAGTGGTGCTGTAATCGTTACATAGCAGTCAGAAGCTTTTCAGAGGATAACTGTTGGCCACTGATGCATCTATTAAATTCTACAATAATAATTTATATTTAATCATGAAGTCGTACCGCGCTCCTGGCTTTTTCACTTCTGAAAACCCCTGCCTCACCAGTGCGGACTTATAACCCACTCCATCGGGTCGAAACTACTTAACAAAAAAGTTTTCATCCATAATAATACTCAACAATTTAAGCAGCATATTCACAATTACAGAATCGACATCTATTGCAGCGTTTTATACATGACCGTGACTTAAAAAACGAAACGTATATATATATATTGTAGCATGACGTTTAGTAAAATTCATCATCCATTCAGCGGCACAGTTTTCAAAGCATAGTCGTCAATGTACGCAATATGTGACGTAAACATCGCCACTTGGCCAGGAACTCTAAGCTGGGTGCCATCGCAGCGCGCAGCGGTAATCGATCGAATGCGCGCGCATCTCCGCCTCCTAGCTTTAGTATAGAACGAAGGCTCCATTCGAATGTTAAATTCGACAGAAATGAACCAAACTCGCGCTAAGTGACCAGCGATCTAGGAATTAATAATCATAAGTCTGAAATTTGTCGTTTCATAATCAAAAGAGTCAGTGCTGCAAATGGTATTCTTGTATTTCGACTGATCCAGTTCAGCTTCCTATTACAGCAGGTATGGCTGATTTCAATACTTTTTTTTTGTTAGTTAAGTGTTTTCTGCTTGTGTTTGAATGTCAAGGGGAACATGAACTTAAACCTTAATATACTTCCAGTACTTTAGTCATGGAAAATGCTACATGCAGAAATAGAACGAGCATCATAAATTATGAAGTACGTTTGGTAGCAAGACAATTCAATATTCTCAGGTTATTTATAAGACTCAAATAAAAAAAAATAATGGAAATTTTCTACTTTTCTGAATATACGTAGCTGTATTGTTACGACTAAATAGTTAATAAATCAAACATTATTTTTACAGTATTCCAAACTAAGTATCGATTTTTGTGTCTGAAACGTCGTGTCATGAGAATAAAAAGATCAAGTCTTAAAGACTAGATCATACGGGATGATCGTGTCATCAACAAGTCACATTTAAAAAACTGTAGGCCTCAGTTGATTTACTTACATATGGCTAACGCATATCTGTGGCTTTATACCGGTAATGTTTTTTTTCTGCTGCAATCCGACATGCATTCTATCTTGTGAAAGACGGCCAATGTAACTCAGGCTCATATACCTATATATATTCAGGCTATAACTAAAGACATTTAAATATTTTATATATTTATGCCCTTAGAACCAAAACTTTAAAACTGTTTTCAATCGGTTATAAATTAAGTGAATCTTCATATAACTGTGATGGAACACCCAATTTGTGAGCACCACTATGTCGAATACCGATTTTACAAAAAAAAAACGCGTTTGTCATGACAAAACTAGTTGACAAAGCTCAAAAATACTAATATTAACAGGAAATTAATCAATTAATATTTATTAATACAATTAATATAAATTTCTATTAAATCTCGAAATAATTTTACATATGAAGCTTAAGGTTTTTATTCTTTGCGTTTTTATATTCACATAAATTTCATCTACGAATTCTTCCTTTATGTGGGCGTGTTCTATCCGTGATGTCGAATACGTTTAAAATATGCTGCCTAGGATATTCGTCGTTGTGTTTAACATCTTCCCATGCTAAAACCAGTTCTAGTGCTTACATGAACAGTTTTATGTAACGCAAGATTACACCATTAAATTATTTAAATTAATATCATAAGCAAAAACGTAACGGGATGATGATACCATTTTACCGGCGATTTATGCCTACGCGTTTTTAATAAATATCAACGAGATGAATTTTTGACTGAGAATGAATTGTGAATTACTAGTCTGGATAATGTACTTTAATATTTACGGTTATAAAGTTTATAGAAGCAATATAATTATCTTACAAACAAAAAAACATGTTTATTATCATCATTTTTGACTTTCTGAAACCGAAATATAAAAATAAATATGAATTGAATAATATTTTGTTTCAAAACAGTTGCATAACTCATCTTTTTAAGAATTATAGTGGAAAATCGTGCATAAATATTTTTAAATTTAACTAGAAGTTTAAAAGCAACAAGTATATTATGAAAAGTTATGCATTAGAACAGTAACTTAGTGATGAGCTATCCGGTTATACTGCGAGCTTTAACATGAAACATTAGCAATTACGTAGCAACAATAGTATTAACTGTATACGTACTCGTCAACGGTCAATATATTTAAAGATCGGTGAGAAACAATTATTTAATAGCAAGACATATATGTTTATATAAACCAAGAAATTGTTTATAAATGAATGCTAATTTGTATAATAAAAGCAACAAAAGCAAAAGTTGATGTGATGATTGTGTTGATAAACCTTTGTTTCCAGTCATGTCGCCTTTAAACGGGAAGCAGGTCCGATGGCGTCGTCAGGCGACGTCCCCTTCGGACGACGCTAGCGGCTCCACTACCACGATCGTAAACCCCACTGGTAAGTTCATACCCAATGTATGTATGTAATGTATTGTTTTAAATGTACAAATTTCTCAAAACGAGCTAAGTAGCCAGCTTAATGTAAAAATGTCACCTTTCACCAAACGATTTGCCACTTTTACTTTAAAATAAATGTCAATAAAATAATAAAAAATCTTTGAGGACCACGTCATGTAAGCCTAATATAGTTTATATCAAATGTATTTACAATCTGTATCTGTAAATGTAATCTGTAAATTTAAAATTCAAATATTCATATTTTGACAAATGTAGGTAAAAAAAAATATTTATTTATACCTATTTAAAAATTATCCACTTATCGATAGATTTTATTCAAGCCCTATGCGAAACGGTATAATTTTCACGTACACAATACCTTTTATCTTACATATAATTATTAAAAATAACTCATTATTCATAAAATAGGTTATTTACTGCATGTCAGCAATCTTTATTTGTGTAATTTTAAGATCAGCTTCTATGAAAACAAGCATCGTGAAAGTAGTATTGCACTATCGGTACTTCCCGCTGTCTAACAGAGAACACGACATCATCGTGTTTACTGTTTTTTCCCCAATAAAATACAGTAAGATTGTAAATAAATTAATAAAATAACAAACAGCAATTTTTGACAAGAGACTAATGGAGAGTAAAGGATTTGAAAACAATCCTACGGCCAATTCTCTTGCGTCTCATTCTCGCAAGTAGGTTTTTCCGTGAAGCTCGAAATCTCACTCGCACACTGTGTTCCTCTATTACGCTAATATATTAACTTTATGTACAACACAAAACTTTTGGCTCTTTATAAACAAATATACATAATATCGTAAAAATTGTTATATACTGTATATATGTTCATACTGTT
>DWPT01002996.1:0-15161 GCA_018251895.1 Agathymus mariae mariae | reverse complement strand
ATACATATAATAAAAAAAATACTGATCGCTTTCTGTACATGAAGGATATATGAGAAGAACTGTTATTTTGCTATTTATATTTCTAAGCATAAATACATTAACATATTTAAACCCTCACATATAGATTTCCTAATTTGCCAGATAAAATGCATTTGGACATATAGGGCATCACAAAGAATCAGAACCCAACAACAAACATTTATCTGTCAAATATATAAATGTCTATCCTAGCTAGAAATTGAATGAGGCATTCTTCGTTTCGCAAGCAGAGTTATTACAAGCGGAACCAAGTAACATCGTGTAATCATCATCATCATAGATGAGAAATATCATCATTGGTACAAACCATATTGCCCCACTGCTGAGCTCGGATATTAAAGATATAGACCGTCATGCTGGAGAACTCTTAGGATTGCAGATTGCAGGATTCTTCATAATATTACCTTCACCGAAACAAATGATAATTAATTTATGTCGACCCCAATAAGTCTAATGTTAAAACCACATTGTCTTGTTGTTATCTGGCGTTCATCAAACATGTTGTAAGACATAAAAGCTGCGTTTTTGTTATAGTTTTATTAAACACTTCGACTCGCAGCATAAGTTCATCTTATCGATTGATGACCCCACAGATCTGTTGGAATTTGTCAAAACTTCGTTTATAGATATAAGAGTTGAAAGATGACTAATATTAGATATTTGTAATTTGCTGTCTATGTCTTATCGAGATATCTGTAGGTATGGCTGTTAAGTTAAAAAAAAAACTAAACTTTAATCGGTATTCATACACACGTTGCGTCTTGGAACATCTCACGTTCTACCTTTATAAACCCTCAAAATTAACAATACGAGTGACCTACCTCAAAATGGGATGGTAGTTGAGGTAATGTTTGAGGATAACGTTTAAGATAAGTCTAAATGGGCTGGTAAGTAATACTGGATGCTGTTTGAATAACAACAAATATTTTAACTAATAATAAATTGTCATTTCCTTCTTTCGTTCTTTGAGCTGAAACATCGCTTTAAAAATTCGTATTTACCTAGTCTTAACATCTATTACAAGGGCATTTTGTGCAGTTTACGTTAATTTGCGTAGGATTAGTATCTGCCATTTAGTTACAAGGTAAAGTTCCTATTTCGAGTCACGATCTGACAGCACGCCAGTCAAATATGGCTATTGACTTAGGTGCGGTAATAGATGTTTAATATATACATAATATATAACTCCTTTATCGAAAATTTGAGTAAACTCATCATCAGGTAAGGCTTGTAATGAGGATATATCTGATTACACTAAATTTATACAGCTAAATGAAACAGACGTAATCCTCGATGCCAGAATTTATTCAATTAAAAAGAGTACGAATGTTTTATTGTAAAATTTTCACTGTACATATTCAAATTATTGCACTTTACTCTATATTACTTACTCCACTCACTTGTCGTCAGAACTTAACAATAATCATACGTTTATATTTCCATGGAAGTTTAAATTATTTTGGTTATAGTTACATTATTGTTTACAATACAGTTGATTTCATTTATTACGACCTTGGCTATAGCGACAATTTTTCTATAGCGACGAATGAATGTAACTAAACTGTGTGTGTCTGTATATCTTCACCTATGTCTGTTACGACTCCCGGATATAGCGACGAAATTACGCGGCCGCTTCAATGTCTTTATATACGAGGTCCACTGTATAATGCAAGGTATAGCTATAGTTTATAATAAGTAGCCTACATTGCAATGTGGGCTGCAGCCAGACTTAGGCGTAGTTTTTATTTTTAAAAACACATGTTTTCAAAACCACCGGAACCGAACACGGTTTTCAATATGGTATTCTTTAGTTAATTCCATTTTCCACTCCATTCCATTTCTTAACCTACTTTAAAACAAACGTAAGTGATTTTTTCCTCGGTAATGCTTTTAGAGAACGCGCCACCCAAACTCGTTATCAATCCGAGCTTCAAAATGCATTTAGGCAAGGCAGTCGGTTAAAATAAACGTTAATTTAACATTTAAAGTTTTCTTCGAACGTACGTCCGTCTTGACCACCATAAATTCATTGATAAAAAGCGAAACGCTAATAACTTAAAAGCGCCCGAGAGTGAATTGCCAATTTCGCATAACGTTCTTTATCGGTCACGTTTTATTCTACTTTAAAACCGAAAAAAATCTTACGAGAAGTAAGGTAAATATAAATGAACAACCTAACCGATTAGTTTCCACTTTGTATTATATACAATATGCTATATGGTGAAATTTTTGCATAAATAATATAAAACTCTTTATGTTGCATGAAATAAAAAATCCACTTCGCCCTCTGCAAAGCAGATGCTCAAAGGCTAATTAACAAAAATAAAATCAATAATAAATAATAAATAATAATAAAATAAAATCAAATTTCACGACCTAACGTGACGAAACAAGCAAGTGTATTATGTATAGACGCCTTACGTATATACGCCTGATATTGAAATAAACAGAGGCCTCAGTTTAATTAATAAACACTCGAGCAGCAAAATAGACAACGAAAACAGGTGTACCTTTAGAACATCTAGATACGGCGGAATGAAATTGTTGTCGTATGAATTCCGAACATGACAACCGGTGCGGCGGAACGCAACCTGCCGGACCGACTTATATGCGTATAAGCAAAATCCGTTACTTACAGACAAACGTGTATGCACTGAGATCATTGCTTCGATGAATATGAATATCAGATATCACGCGAATATCTGTGTACACTTCGATGAACTTTGGCTACCATTTACGTCTCATTCGTTCTCGAGCAAGCGAGAGTGATTTTTATTCTTTTAGTAATTGTCGGCAACCAAATAGATAGACGCGGTGACCCAAAATAGTGCAGTTATCACCGTACATGTAGGTAAGCACATTTGTAGCACTAGGCGTGTTAAGTCACTTAAAGCAGTACAATTGCTTATTAACTATCTGTCCGACAATGAAAACGAAGACAAAAGCCGGACAAGAAACCCCATCATACAGGAATAAAGTCTTATTTGTAGCCGAACAGGGGCTAGATGGAACAGAGCGAAGCGACCCCCAGAAGAAGGGATGCAACGGTATTGTCTCGTCTTTAGTTATCTTGTTGTTTGACGTTGTCTTGGAGTCAAAGTTGGGAGGAGCATCTTACATTCCATATTATGATTACTCGCCCACAATGCAATGAACAGTTATTCAAAATATAAATGTTTTTTTAATTGCATAATATCCTGTTTTGAACTGAAGAATTCAAAGTTAGGTTAAGTTAGGTTCGCAATAAGAATTGTTGAAGAAAATAAAGTAAATTAAAGAAAGTACATATAAATTATAGCATGTATAAATCATGTCTGTGGCATCGTGGTTCCCAGACGGAGGAACCTCTTTTGATTTAGTTTTTTTAATGCAAAAGGCGACTTAATCAAGAGGTTTTTAGATACGATTCAAACACATCGGTTCAACCATTTGAAGACCTTTAACTCTTTTCTAGTCGGTGAAGGAATGTGAAACGTCTTAGAATTTTTTTGTATCGAATGTTTTTGAATATGATTTTATAAACACTGTTTTTATTACACGAGCTAATCAGTTGTATTTTGTGATTGTTCACTGAATAAATTGCGTGGTTGCTAAAAAAGCGCGTAACAGAAATATATACATACATTGCATTCATACTTCAACGCCATAAACTAAAGATTATAGCCATGTTTTCTGTTCTCTCGTCTTAAAGAGACGACTATTATATTCTTACCATAAATGTTTATAACGTTAAAGTGGAGTGTTTTTCCATTAATGGTATTTATAGTTTTGACTCTTTGCTTTATTGATTAGTTAGCACTATTGATTGTTGTTTCCTATACCAATTTACTTTTTAAAACATCGACGGACCGCGCTTAACTGTCACACTACTGAACAGGGGTAATTAGTTCTTGCGAAATGATTAAATAAATAGCTCACTTTAGTTGCTCGTTGGTAGCTAGTGGGTGAACGCATTCGCAGACATAAGTCTATTAGTATTGGCGTGAAATAATGAAAGCTATTTCACAGTATAACGTAAGTTGTACGTTCATTAAGGCGGGTGTCGGTGGCCGGGCGGGTGCACGTTGCATAAATCAGTCGAGAGAATGCAGCCCGGCGCCCTAATGCGCTTTCGATGTCGGTTGATAGCTCACCCCTCTCCCCGGTCCACCTTAAATTGCTCTTCTTCCACACAATCATATCCTTCAATGATTTCAATTGCATTCCTCCATGCGAGCGACTGCGCCAATTCTTGCCCAAAACTATCAACTTAAATACAAATTGCTTTTGGCTAAATATAAAATCTTTGTAAGAGCAATCTAAAATAATCTCCTTCATCTAAAATTTGAATTGGAACATATGCCATAAATAAACATATTAATTCAGTATTAATGTAA
This sequence comes from Agathymus mariae mariae, assembly GCA_018251895.1. Lineage (NCBI taxonomy): Eukaryota > Metazoa > Arthropoda > Insecta > Lepidoptera > Hesperiidae > Agathymus > Agathymus mariae. Next base: position 10,746 of record DWPT01002996.1, on the reverse strand, counting down.
ATTAAAATACTTATAATTAAACATAATAAATTACACCAAGAGGGTGCAGACTATTACAGAAGATACGAATAGTCTTTTCATTATAAAGAAATTGCTTCTCAAAAGGAAAAAAAATGATGTAACAAAGACCCGTGAGGTTGGAGGTTGAGGTGGTTTATACGGTTTTATAATTTCTCAAAATTGTGTACATAGTAGAAAATAAATATAAGTTTTAATGAAAGAGAATATAAAAAAGCTTGCATCCCGGAGAGTTTACATAATGTTCTCAACAGTGTGTGAAACTGAAATCGATTAGTCCGCACGTGACCAGCGTGGTGGAAAATGGCCTTTACTCGTTCTTGGTGAGACCCAACCTCAAGATTAGGATGGTATTTTGTTGTGATAACGTTGAAGGTAGAGTGTCAGTTCATGTAAATAATATTACAAAATGCTGATAGCTCAAGGGCATATGTCATCGTTAGAGATCTTCAAATATAAGGACCGTCAGACATGGTCGATTTGAATGGATGGCCTGCAGTATTAACAGACTTTCACGCTCAGGAGGTTACTAAAGGAGCGATCTAGCTTGCTATTTCCTGATAATAAGCTTTTAACTTTGTTAATGAACTGGACAGACCGAGAAACTACGACACTCCAATTCAGTTATAAATGAACAGCAAGGTAGAATAATGTGAAAAGGGTCCATACTAGTATCGTGAGGTACAGTCCTTACAAATTTCTCCAAATCTACAAATATGTTTCAATAAAAATCAAAATTTAAATAAACTTTTAGCCTGATTCCTAATGATAATAAAGCCCAATGGACATGCAATGCCATTTCCAGTGTCCAAACAAAATGTATTTGAATAATTTGAGATCAACTCCAAAAAAAACTACACAAAAAATATTTTCCGGTTTAAATAAATATAAATAATTAATGAATAATGTTCAAAATAAAATTTACATAAATTGTAAAAAATTCAAATCAAAACCTTATTTATGATACAGTTTGTGTGGATTGCAAAATTAAACGAAATCACGTATTGCAAATAATCGTTGTATTACGAAAACATACTTTTGTGCTAATTTATGGCATATTAGGAGTGACACTTTCGTCTTTCCGGTCAACAGCCTCGTGTCGATTAAATATATTCAGAACTCATTTAAATAAGCAGGGTTAAGGTCTAATGTCAGACTTGGGTTTTTTTTTCAAATATTTCAATAATTTTATAGCTTTCTGTGTCTCTGTAGATAATTTGAAAAATCTTGAGGTTTCAGAAGCAAATTTGGAACGTCTGCAAACGAAGATTCAAGTATAAAAAATATAATTAATTATTTGATAAGGCATACAAAATACTATGAAACATATTAAGTAACCACAACTAAGTTAAACTTTAATTATGTGAGTGTTAAAAAATTATGTGAGACTTTTATAACTTTTAAGTAGTAAATCCGGGTTTATTAAGTATTGATATACATTTAATAAATTTTTTTGTTACTAAACATACTAAACATACAAAATATTAAAATAATTTTGTCCTAAAGAATAAATAAGATAAAGTATTGATCTGCTTTATCTAATTCATTTGATTAAGTCTTTATTTATTCAGTATAATAATGAATCCTTATTTTTAAGAAGATGGTAATAAATACCAATGCTTAATTATCAATATAAAATGCTACCAAAAAAATTACATTCACCGATATCGATATTGCGGCTTAATTAATTATGATTTCAAGACCATAAAATATATAAAACGAATTACGAACAAAATCCATGTTTCATGTAATCTTTGAGAGGTTTCAGAACGAATGTTGAGATATCGTTGCGAGACGCAGCTTATCGTTAATTTAGAGTCTCCGATTAGAGTCCGCCAGCCGACATACGCTAACGAGCATTCGTTTTAAATTTACTTTTATTGTAACACCAGTACGGTGCCGATGTTTTGTCTTCTACCGACGACTGTGCGAAGTTAATTGGATTGTCTGCAGTAAACGCTTAAAGAAACGCCTACTATAATCGTATCAATGTAGGTTAAACAAATCTTTTATGTCCAAAACCACTCCATCCATTGGGTTGAATAAATTAATTTTAAAAGTATTAAGATACAACTATTTATATTTACCTTCGTTGTTGTAGACTGGAGTGGTGAACCCGATGAAACGGCACAAACTTCCACTTCATATCTATCGATGCCAGCTTCCCGATCTAGGGACACTGCCGTCGATAAAATGCCTAACGATGAATCTATATCAAACAATCTGTCCACTTGCTTATTATCACCAGTCACGTTCACTATATAATATTCTAATCCCGATTTATAACTGTTTGTCAAATTTAACACTGCTGTCCCAGCAGGTTCATTTTCTGCCACTGAAACTGACTCTACATTTGTCCATGTCAGACCTTCTAACTCTGTTCCTCCCATAATAACGGTTAAATACGTCTCGGTACTTCTTTGCTCACTCAACACGGCTTCATCTGTGGCTTTTATAACGAGATTCCATCTTGCATCAGATGTAGCCGGTGGATATCGCAATACTAAAGCACCATTGCTTCTATGCAAGTCAAACATATCGTTTCCGCCGTGGATCAGTTTATATGTAACAAGACCATTAGTACCTGAATCCAGGTCCCTTGCGAGGACATTCATTATAAAAATTCCTCGACCGGCACTTCTCCCTAACCTTTCTGCATTGATCACAGCAGCGTTCATTGATACAAATATGGGGGCGTTATCATTGATGTCTTCAACAATAACTGTTACTAACTTCTCTGCTGAAAGTCTCATCGAAACTGGTTCTGCTCTATCATAAGCAACAACAGTTATGCGGAAAGTATCAATACTTTCTCTATCAATAGGTAATAATGTATGTATAACACCAGTAATGTTATTTATAGCAAAATGTCGTCTGTTATCATTAGGATCTTGATGTTTGATTGAATAATAAACTTTACCATTTAACCCAGAATCTGGATCTTCTGCTGTAACTGTTACTATCGGAGTATGTGTCGGTATACCTTCTCTAATTTGACGAACTATAGCTGTGTTTGTAAATATTGGGGCATTATCATTAGCATCAATTACATTAACGGTAAAAGAAATACTGGAAGACAAACTTGGACTACCGTTATCTGTTGCTGTAATGTTTAATACATAAGAAGTGAGATCTTCATAATCGAGGTGCTTGTGTAAAAAGAGTTCTCCAGAATAACTATCAATAAAGAACGCCTCTTTTCTGTTGCCAGATGTAATAGAAAACTGCACTTCATTGTTAATTCCCAAATCAGCATCATTTGCAAAAAACTGAATTATTTTTTTATTAACAGGTTCTGTTTCTAGCACGGATACTTTCAAATGAGTTTGTGTAAAGATCGGAGCATTATCATTTTCATCCAATACATCTATGCTTATTGTCGTTGTGGCCGAAAGGCTTATAGGTTGACCAGCGTCATGAGCTAATACAGTTAAGTGATAACGATCTTTAGTTTCTCGATCCAAAGCTTTATTAATAAACAACTGTCCAGTTGCTTCATCTAACATAAATTTTCCGAAATCGTCTCCTCCGATGAGTTTGTAATAAATATCACCATTAAGACCTTCGTCAGCATCCGATGAATATACCCTCATTATTGATGCTCCAACAGCTGCTCCTTCAGACACTTCGACAATGTATGGTGTGCGAATAAAAACAGGGGCATTATCATTGACATCTGTTATGTAAATTGTCACCCTAACAGAATCTGTAAGCTTAATTTTACCATTATCACTTACAGTCACAGTTAATGTAATATAATTTTGGCCATTGTTTTGAGTTAAACTTTCTGTGTCGAAAGATTTCAACGTTTTAATGAATCCGTTTCTTGGATCAATCCTAAAATCATTTTGCGCTATTGGTAAGCTAAATGTTAGCTCTGCATTTCTTCCTATATCTTTATCCGTTGCAGTTAGTTTTCCCACAAAGGTATCAGGTGGTTCATTTTCCTTGATCTTAAATACAAAAGTAGTATTAGTAAATTGTGGACTATTGTCATTTTCGTCTAATACGTGAATAACTACTGGTACTTGAGAAGTTCTAGGTGGTTCACCGTGATCTGTTGCAATAACAGTTAATGAATAATAATCTCTTTCCTCTCTATCTAGTAGACTCTTAACGTATATGTAGCCGTCAGGAAATATTCCGAATTTGTTGTCAGTGTTTCCTTCAGCAATGAAGTATGATATTCGCCCGTTTGGTCCCAAGTCTGCATCTGACGCAGAAATTGGGAAAAATCTGGTATTGACTAAAGTAGATTCCAATAAAGATGTTTCATAGGACGTGTGATCAAATACAGGTGTATGGTCATTTACGTCCTTTATTATTGCAGCTATGGTATGCTTTGTCGCTAAAGCAGGCCTGCCATTATCTGTAGCGGTTACTTCAATTGACAAAATAGTTCCAGGCTCACTAATAATAGCTTTATTCAAATATATAACTCCAGTAATTGCGGATATACTAAAACTGTTCTCTGAATTATAACTCAGTGTGTAAGATATCGTTCTATTTGAACCAGAATCACGATCAGTTGCTCTAGCAAAATATACTTCTTGGCCAACGGCCATATTTTCGGGAATAAGAATTTCATCTTTATCTTCAATAAAAATAGGATAATTATCATTGACATCTAAAACTGATATGTTTACTATACTAAAACCATAGGCTAATCCACTTTTGGCCAGAACTTTCAAGTAATATGTCATTTTTTCTTCCCGGTCAATATTTGAGTCTGTAGTAATTATACCAGATTTTTCATCAATTTTAAATACCTGTTTATAGTCACCTTCTAATATATAATAAGCTGTACTATCAATAAGGGTTCTTGTATTGATTTTTCCAACAAATCGACCAACTTGTGCTTGTGATGTTCCTTCATCTTCAAGAATTTGGAAATGATATCCATTGTAGTTCTCAAATTCTATGGTTTGTCGTTGCGATGTTTTTAGTATTTCTACTACAGCATCAGTCACTGAGCGCCTATTACCTTTGTCTTTGCAAGATATTCTTAAAGAATATAAAGGTTTTGGAGACTTTCGTAAATCTTTCTGTAAAATTATATTTCCAGTCCAGGGCTCAATATCAAAATAGCCATCTCCACCATTTTCCAGTTTGTACATTATTTTTGCATTATCTCCTTCATCTAAATCAACAGCTTTAACTTGAAGAACCTTGGACCCAGGACTGACGTCGTCTGAAATGTTGTGAATATATCTTTGAGGATAAAATACAGGGTCATTGTCATTCACGTCAAGCACTTTTAAAAATACAGTGGCAGTCGAAGATTGTGGTGGAAATCCTTGATCTTTGGCAAGAACTTGAATTTCGTACAAAGGAACTCTTTCTCTATCTAGAGCAGTGATTGAACTTAATTGGCCTGTTATTGGATCTAAAGTAAAAGTATTTGGATATTTTCTTTCAACACTAGATGATAAATAGTAAGAAACAGACCCATTAGTTCCCTGATCATAATCAGATGCCGTGAGGATAAGTATTTCTTTAATAGGTTTAATATTTTCATGAAGAGTAGCATTTATTTCATTCTGTGGAAATGAAGGCGCTTCATCGTTTTCATCGAGAATTGTTAGTTTTAGTCTTGTATAAGCCCATTTTGGATTAGGTCCACCATCCCTCGCTGACACATTCAGCTCTACTGTGCCTTGAATCTCGCGGTCTAAAACAGATTTGGTTGTTACCAAGCCTGTTAAATGGTCAATTTTAAACCATTGTTGTTGATTCCCATCATAAAAATCATAAAAAATCTCAGCATTTACACCTGTATCTTCGTCACTAGCTGTAATGGCAGCTACGTAAGTACCAGGAGGAGCAAGCTCACTCAAGACTGCCGAATATTCTGATTTTTCAAACACAGGTTCGTGGTCGTTTACATCATTAACATGAATAACTAAGAATGATGTGGCTGTTCGCGGAGGTATGCCTTTGTCAGTGGCAACCACCGTTAAATTATATTTGCTTATTTCTTCCCTATCCAAAATACCATTAACATGAACAATATATACACTACTAGAGTTTTCTAGTCGAAAATGATTCAATTCATTTCCCGCTAAAATTTTTACGCTTGTTTTGCCGTTAAGTCCTGCATCTAAATCAGTTACTGTGATTGCTGCTACTAATGATCCATTTTTGGCATTTTCATCCACGGTTGCAAAGTTTGCTGTAGGAGGCACATAAGTAAAAGTTATAACTGGATCGTGGTCATTAGCATCTATAAGGTTAACAGTTACATAAGTTCTAGCATCCTGACGAGGTACTCCATGATCTTTTGCTATTATAGTTAATACGCAGGTCATGTTGCAAGTTGCGTTACTGCAGTATTTGGGACAATTCAACTTTTTTGTCGTTGTTATAACTCCTGATTCTGGATCTACAGCAAATTGTTTTTCTATATCTGTAACTTCATAAGTAATCTTGCAGTTGTCACCTAAATCACTGTCAGTAGCGGTTACTTTGAGAACTGTTGTTCCAGGAGGAACACTCTCATTTAACGAAACTGAGAAGTCACTTTGATCAAAAATAGGAGGGTTGTCATTTACATCTAAAATACTAACATTCACTTGAAGATACCCGTATTTCGGTGGATTGCCACCATCACGTGCTGATATGTTTAATATATAAAAATCATTGGTTTCTCTGTCTAATTTTCCAGTCGTTTCTAAATGTAAGTACGATGTTTGACCACTTGGATTGACTGTTACATTTAAACGAAATTTCCCTTCGTTATCACCATCGACTATGCGATAATCATTCGTTATACCATTTTCTCCTAAGTCTAAATCGGTTGCTGCATCTAATAATAACTTTGTTCCAGCTGCTGCACTTTCAGAAAAAGCGACAGCAATACTAGGTTCTGGAAATTCCGGATAGTTATCATTTACATCCGTTACTCGTAAACGCACTTCGATTGGGTACGTTGGTTGACTTGACAATACAACAAACGCATATCGATCAACACTTTCACGATCTAGAACAACATTGGTCTTAATTTCTCCTGTTACCGGATCGAGAATAAACTCCTTAGGTGGTTCATTAAAACGGTACGTAAAACCAGGCTTAGTAGGAATCCTTCCAACCACAGTGCCCACAGGTTGAGACTCTGGCACTCGAAGATCAACACCTGTATCGACAGCGCGAGACTGCATCTGTTCGGCGGCGGCGCCAGCGCCCGCGCCGGTAAGCAGCGCCAGCGCGACCAGCACCACGTGCCACCGCCCCATCATAGTCATGATGCCGATAAGAACATTGCATCAGTTCGTCTTCCACAAAAGTAGTCCACCTAGAGCACTCTCTGTATCCCGTTCGCGCAGACTCGCGCGCTCCCTCGCCTCAGGTATGCAACATGGCCGCGGCGACCTGCGCGAGCACAAATATCTCACAGAGAGTGCGACCCGCCGTTGCGCCTACGCCGCACCGTCACATTCATTCGTAAACACACGTGACACTCACTATCACCAGTCAACTGCGTTGTACATTTCTTATACTTTAGTATAAACACATAAATCCTTGCTTATAACCGTCCAAGATTTATCGAAAACACGATTTTAAAAAACTTTTCTGTTAAGATTTTACCACTTTGACATTTGAATCGCGAATGAAATGCGGCATGCGGGCTGCGTCGCGGTCGACACGGCACTAGCAGGCGGAGGCTTTCACGACGCCCCGCGACCCTCCCTGCGTCGCACCGCTCCTCCCCGCAGCTTTTAAAGCTCCGACTGTAGCTGCGGGATGATGATGCCGAGATAATGGCCGCCTAAAGATTCTACTATTTATTGTTCGATGCTATAACTCACCATTCCAAGAAGAAAGTATTGAACGCAGGTAAATTTTATGTTTCGGGATGCGTTTGCATGTATTCTTATTGAACATTTAAAACTTGTGTTATCTGATATTAATAAAACGTAAGTGAAAATAAAAATAAGGATCTTCTCTAATATTCTATTTATGTATAGGTCGTCGTATGTATATGTATAAAAAAATGTATGTTTTACTTTCATTTTTTATATTTATCACACTGCCAAAATTCTAGAAGCTCAATAAAAACAACGTGGAGAGTTTTTGCACTGGTAGAATAAGAATGATTTTATATTATGCTAATTCAATACAAATTAAAATTCATAAACACACTAATTTTCATACGTACCATACGCTCAAGGAACTTATTTTAACAAGGAAAACTGTGATATGTGGTTTATACAGGTCAAACAAGAGATTTATAAAACAAACCATTTTTGTATATGGACTGGTCATTCATCAGTACCTTGCAATGAGCTATTAATGCTAGTAATTGAGGAGGCTTGGAAAGTACTTCATCACGCCACTTCACTGTGAATTGGCGGAGACATTAATGGTGATATCGAGTTTTGGGAGTCTTGGTGCCAACCACAGCTTTTTATACATATAGCTTTTTGCTATCTTATGACCATATCAGGACCAACTTAACGTGTCTTCCGAAACACGCTAGCGCTTGATATTTTTGCCACTAACGGACACCCATTGTCCTCTACAGCGTTCGAGGTTCCAAACTCTGTCAATCAATTAATTCAGTCTGTGAAGTCAGTCTTTTCTTCTCAATTTATTCGTAATAAATTTGAAAATATTTTTATTGTGTTTTTATTATATAGATTCCGAGCTAGAGTCGGCAAAATTAAAATGGTGTCATATTAAATTTGATTTACAACTTTCTTGCCAGAAGTATATGCCCCAGATCCTTCAGCATCCTAGAATGGATATATTTTGTATGTATTTTCAGTACTGAGAAAGTGAATCTTGGAGTTCATTTAATCTGTTTAAAAAGCTACCAAATCAAATCTTCACTAAGCGTTCAAAAGATGCTCGACCTCTTCGCGAAAAGGTTTTGGAGTTGAAGCCATTATCCTTCTTTTTAAAATGTCTTCCTTCGTTAAAGTTCCTGTAAAATTACAAGTACAGCTGATTTAATTTATTACGACCTTGGCTATAGCGACAATTTTTCTATAGCGACGAATGAATGTAACTAAACTGTGTATCTGTATATCTTTACTTATGCCTGTTACGACTCCCAGATATAGCGACGAAATTACGCGGCCCCTTCAATGTCGTTATATACGAAATCCACTGTATTCTAATAAAAACAATTGTAATTATATGTGATCAGTCCAATTTATAATGCAGAAGATAGAAAGAACTCACTAAATATGACCAATTATACGCTTAACATTACCTTAATATTAGGTCCTTATAAAATTTTATCTAAATTCGACTTACACATCGGTGTTACGATGAAGTTAAGATAATCTTGGGGAAAATCATTACTTATTTAGCGTAAAAAATTCCGGGATCGAGAGTCAATGAATAGTTTTTTTCTTGTTATCCAAATCCCGGAAAAATAAAAATTAATTATATTTAGTTCAATGTGTGACGAAGAGTTTAAAATCACTGTTCCGTTTATTTGCCGCCCATCCGCTGTGCAACGAGTTTTATGATCTTAAAAGAAAAACAGTTTATAAAAAAAATCTTATTATAACTGAACAATCTTAGTTTTCTAATTTCGAGTTTCTTATTATTGTTTGTACAACTGTGGTACTGGTTAATCTTCCAAGCTGTATTTGCAACGCTGTTACTGTAAACTTTTTAAACGCCATATTTTTATCTTTTCCATAATCGTAAACGGTACAATTTTAGAAATCTAACTGAAATGATATAAAACCAAGTGAATTACTAATTTCTATCCAGAAATTCTATAGCTTTAATTTGAAATAATTTGAATTTAGAATTATAAGACGCCAGATATTCCACTTCGAATTTGCCTCTGTTAATTAGTAAGTAACGAACAAATACTTGTTGTGGTAATTAGAACTTAGCAACATCCCTAACTGCAACCCCTTTCAAATATTAAGGGAAAACCTACATTAGTTTTTATACTTCTAAATTATTCAATCTGCCGTTATCAAACTTAATCTATTCCGAAAAAACGCAAACAGACACAGACGTTTTTAAATACAAATGATTATGCCGTAAATAGTATCATACAGATAGCAACTCACTGATTATTCATTTTAATAATACAGATAGTAAATATAATTTTAGTTGGTAGTCTTTTACGACATGGCGATTTGTCTATTATCAAACCATGAGAAAAGACTAAAGATGCAATTTCATCCAATACAAAAACTGAACTGGGATCACTCGTGTATGGCTGTCGTTTATTTATGTAACCATAGACATACGAACAGACGATCCAAGTTATGGCAAGATGTCACCGTCGGCCGTGGACATCAGTAACGCCAAAGGTACCACGAATGCATTACCAACCGAAAACGAAGTACGGGATCAGCATTATTATTACCACTGACTCTCCGACACACGGTCGCTTTGCGAAGGAGGGTGGTAGCTAACAAGGTGGGCAAATACCCTACCGAGCAAGTACCGTCGAGATTAAACTGGAGGGACCATTTGACATAGCTTTGTCCATTGTTATCAGGGTGAGATCCGAGCAGCGGAGGTTGGTTTGGGCTTCGAGTGGATGGAGCCCCTTACCGCCGCCTGTAACATCTGTAATTATTTATCTGTGTGTTTGTTACACTCTATTTTCTCCGTCTCTATTTTTTTATTTTTTATTTATTTATTTCATGTACACGTTAAACTTAAATTAAACACGTATCTAAAACTTTAGTACATAGATACTGCTTATTCCGAAATGAAATTTCTTCCAGCAGACCTTGGATTTAAACAATA
>DWPT01002995.1:0-15165 GCA_018251895.1 Agathymus mariae mariae | reverse complement strand
TCACCTATCACAGATGTGCAGTAACTTTATTGGGGGTGCCTAATACTTTTGGCCAAGGCTGTATATATATATATATAATAAGGTGATTGTAGCATACATGCCCTGATGAATTCGGATGTGTTTTGAATATTAATGATCTTCCAAAGGAGAATGAATAGGCTTTTATAAGTGCTTCGATATCTTAGACGTCATCGCCACTTTCTATCAGGTGGGATTATTGTGAATATTAATAATGTCTAGATCACTACAAACTCTAAAGGAAAACTGGACTTACTAGCAGAATATACACAGTATCCTGGTAATATATACCTTGTTTATTTTACACCACAACCTTGTTGACGACCATAATTCGCAATACAAACAGTTAGACATATGTCACGATTACTCTAGTACACCAAGTGGCCAGTCCTAGTCTCCAATAAATCCTAATAAACAAATGGTACACATTTGGTTCAGTGGAGCATTTTTACCTAAATTGGTCGTAAATTCGTTCAAGGAGAAAGTTTTATGAATAGGATGTTTAGGTACGCATTGCAGGACATTTAGATTTATGTATCCAAGCAAGTCGGGTGATATTAAAGAACCGTGGATGAGTTTGAGAAGAGTCTGAGGGTTACTTGTTTGTCACGTTTTTGCGATAGAATGTAATTTCAAATGGGATAACCTAGTTGTACAATCCACCCGATAAGGATAACTTCGATCTTTATATGCTAAGTAAGAAATAAAATTGCGTTTAATCCACTCTAATCCATCGCTACGTACTTTATATAAGGAGTTCCACACTGAAGATGACTATTCTAAGCTCTTAATAATGAATGATTTATATAGTGCTAAAATACTTGGTGGATTCTTTAAGTCCTTACATAGTCGCTTGCAGATCAATTGCATCGTTTTGAGAATATATATAATTTTAAAACATCCGCAAAAATCAAAATTGTGAGCCTTGTGGGACCCCAGAATGAGGAAAGAACGAGAAGGATTGAAGTAAAGTTAATAATTACTGGGAAATGCAAAAAAATGACAGTTTAAGTTTAAGTTTAAATTTTGTGACCACATGACTGACCTAACTGACTGTTTTAAAAAACGTGTGTTTAATGTAGATTCTGTAATGGTATACTACTTTATTGTGCTTAATGTAATATAGTATATAATATTAGTTATTGTTTTTAATGTACAGAAGGGAAAAAATTGTTAATGGGAACATTATTTATAATAAATTGTACTTTATCCTTACTGTTTAATAAAAAACAACATTCGACATTAATATTCCTTTATTTCACATGGTCATACAACAAATGTTCAAATTGTTTGCCATTCAGTCAGGTGCAGGCCCTACATCTCCGGATAAAAGCTCTTCTGATCAGTCTCGTGTAGCGCCGATCGCTTATTGTTGATGCCGCTACCTGAACACGGCTAGGTTAGTCATCTAACGATGTGATCGGTTTACCATTCTTTGGGACAGTCAAAACTGACCAACAATTCTTAAGATACTAGTAGATACCTAGCATAAGTGCTGTCGAAAGTAAACTGTCAGGTTGGAGCCATCGCTCCGACTGGCAGTACCTGGCTGACGCCATTGTCAATATCGTTGTTCAACAAAGTCCACAGATATAGTTAAAGATTAAAAAAAGTTTTAAGCTTCTTGCTTCAGCTATTTCTACTGTGCGATGATGAATATACTAATAATATACTGTACTAATAATAATAACAAAAAACTAAAAGTGTGACTGGGCCTAGTCTGCTCCAAGAATATTTAAAACAAATTTTAGCGTAAATGATTTTGTTGGCGATGTCGATGCCTATACATATTTTTTGGAATTTTTATCTGATTGTATGATTGAACACGTAAAATTTAAAACTACTGCACAAGTTTTTATGATCCTTGGCGTATTCGAAACTAAATTATTATGAGTCAAAATATAGGATATTTTTCATGCTGGGAAACAGATCTAATCCCGCGAAATTTTCATTTACTGGTCAGTCAATAATGATAAAAACGTGCTTAACATTATTTTAAAGAATACAAATTAAAAGTTGGATGACAACTTGTTTTAATCGTTTCAAAAGGATGGTTATTTGCGTCGATATTTGATAAAATACCAACAGCAAATTTGGCAAATGTTGAAACGTTTTGGATTAGGCACTTATCAGATTCCACATGTTTTTGGCTGCCATCCAATAATCGCAACAGTTGCAATATGAGACTGGAAAAAAAAATATCGACGAACCTAGGGTTGTCTGATAATTTCGCAATTTTTTTAAAATTAATCTTACAAATTTCATTCAGGACATCCAACTTTTTATTAATGTAAATATGGAATTCATCAACAAGAAATGTGTGAAATCAAATATGACAATTTGCTTCTAAGTCATGGATTCTTTACTAACGCTATTAGTAAAGTGTTGAAATATGTCTATTACAAGGTATGTGTGCCTGTTTTTATAATTTGTATAATGAATATTTGAATATCTGTGCTGCAATGTTACCATAAATATTTACAAGACTAGTGAATAACTTCCTAGTGTTTAAATATAAATAAATGTTGGGATACACGACTAGATTATTATTGTCATATAAAGAGTGGAATTTTAGTTTAGTTAATTTTGTATTTTACTAACTTAACTTAACTTTTATTATTTATATTATTCATGTTCTTAGATTTAATATAATTATAATAAAGACTGATTACGATGTACATTAGAAAATCTTTAAGAATTATATAAGAATTTTTAGCCATCCTTGAGCCCAAGCCAATTTCCTTTGCTCGTGGTACACACTGCTAAACATCGACGTAGCCTATGGCGTCCCTCCTGTTGAAGTTCGCTGGAATCTGCACCACCAGTTTAATCACGTCAGTACTCGTGGGTGGTGGTAATTTTTTTTCCTGCCTGGCTAGCTACCACTCTCCATATACAATAAGGAACCGTAAAATAGTTTCATGTTATGGTTAATGTTTTGAAGTGCTAGAAAATAGTACCGCTACCACTTGGAGCAATAATGCGTTCGACGTGTCTTTAGCGTATCTGTGCGCCATCTGCTCGTTCGTCGGTTAGTGCCAAAAAAAAGTTAAATTTGAGCTTTTATTGAAAATCGTAAAACTTTTATTTTGCTTTTTTTATATTATGCTCTACCTAAAAAACCGGGCCCTTTACCTATGGTTTTTTTCTTATTTATTTGCAGTAAGCTGTGCAAACAAATAAACTTCAAATTATTACTGGGATGCACGCTAATAATTCAACACTAAGGTTGCGAGTTGTCGGAAATATCGACATAGATATTTATATCGTCAGTTTCAACTGGATAATATCAACGATTTTACAATGAAATACAATTGAAAATTTTACAAAAAGTTGTTAGAATTAGGCAAATAAGAACCAAATACATAAATTGAATAACTTTTTATGAACTTAATTCCCTTTTCCCAATAACTTTTTTCAATAAAACCTAGAAAATATAATTTAGTTGTTCTTTTTCTAAGTAACCGAAGTTTGTTCTATAGATTTAGTTTTATATAGACTTAATTTGAAATCAAATGTTTAGCTTTTTGTTTGTTTGTAGGTTCTCATAAAATTAAAGTAATTATAAGAATATTATAAACAAACTATTTGTATTTAAAAATGCTTTCTTCTGGATTCGTGGATTCTCACGGATACGTGTGAAAATTTTCAAGTTAATCTTATATTATATTATATTACATAGACACATATAGTTACTTATCAAGGTAATAAAAGCAATGTTGTCTTATAAAATGTTTAAAAAGACAACGCAACCGCAATTTTTGCTTTAATATGTCAATTCCGATTTGTTTTCGAGTAGTATCCAAAATTCTATATATCGTTGCATCCTTTTTTTTTCCCCTCTTACGGGAGGAGGATGGTGAATGCTCATGCATACCAGCGCACCAGGAGCGCTGGTTATGTGGGACTCAACTAGTGCCTACCCACTAAACACCAACCTGAAGTGGCTTTGGTCGTGCGACCTGTAAGCCTTCATCGGATGCGACCCTTCTTGAAGGAAAGAAGGGTGCTATTGTCAGAGTGGTTCATGTCGTCCTTTATATGTATGCAAAAGTTTCATATCAATTGAGCCAACGGTTCTCGAGTTTTAAGTGTGTGATACATACATTCTCTTTTATATACATAGATATTTTCATTTATGTATATTGTAGGTAATCTATGGTAATTTCAATGATTCTTTTTTTAAATACGTATGGTGAATTCATTTGCAACATAATGACAAATATTTCAGATAGTAGCTCAGTTAAAGCAATGGGCGGAAACCAGTCCACTAGCAAAATGGCTTGATATCACTAATGGAAACTATACTACGATGGAAAATCCCATATACCTGATGATAGTAGATGATCCCAGTAGTGGACAAATAATTTCAGCAAAGAAAACTGTCATGGTAATCGCAGGTATCGATAAATATTTTTCCGAAAAGCTTAACTATGCAGAAACTTTTCGTGTGTACTTTTCATGATGAACGCGTCAAATATGAACGTGACTACTTATCAGTACCAAAATTTATGATTCCATATGCAGCTGATATGTCTGTGCTTTTATAGATAAGGTCAGATCAATTAATTAATCTCTGATAATCTGATAGAGGCGCTTAGGTTCAGTATTATAGTATATATTATAGTTTTTTGTCGACAGCCGACAAACAAGCTAGCGGGCCGACTGATAAGTATCTGTCGCCACCCGTGGATGTCCAACTTACTCGTAAGTGCATCTTCGACGCGTTGCCGTGGTACAGATCCCAGCAATGTCCTAAGGATGAACCGGGTGACATTTCCTGTTCTGTAGCGTGTACACCTTATGGTAATGTACAGTTGTGCTACTATGACCAGAGGACATTGTCATGGATTCGAAGATCCCATATACTATTAGTATTGCTATCAGATTAGCCAAATTAATGCGACGTATGCGACTTTACGAAGGTTACATATATTTCTTCTAGCTGAATCATTTTAAGGATACATGGTTTTGCTAAATTCGTTATTTTAGGTATACAGGGCCGCGACCACCACGCTGTAGCCGCCGCTATGTACGTTCTCTACCAGTTGATAGAGCGTAGCGAAGCTCACGCGGACCTACTTACAAAATATCGATTTTGGGTTATACCGATTTTCAACCCCGACGGCTATGATTATTCTATGACATTTCCACATGTACGTATTTGAAGCGACATATTTTACGAGTATATATGTATCACAATATGACGACCCTGTAGCCCAGTCGGTAGAGACACTGTCTTTTAACGAAAGCATCTGGGTTCGATTCAGAGCTGTGGCAGACTTTTATATAACAAGTAATTATTTTTACAGAGTCCACTTAGGGAATTCTAGTGTGTGGGTATGAGTGTGTCAATGATTATTTCTTTAATGTTACAACATCAATAATTATTTGTTTGTATGCGGAGGGTAATCTTATATTTGAAAAATTATTTTACCATTTGAAAGGCAATTAATTAGTGTATACACATATAAAAAAGCTTTAGTCATAACGATATACACTTTGTTTAATACTATATAGAAAATCGTTTGGACATATCTACATAATGTCTATTGAGATCGGCAATTGTTCAACTTGAACTTAGTCGGGACAGACAGCTAGTTATCAGTATAGTGCTACTATATAACAATAACGTTAATTAATGATAGTTTTTAGTATTCGTATTTAAGTTAAATATTTTTATTTTATTATCATTGTCAATTTTGAATTCTTTCAGAAGAGAGAGTGGACTAAAAATCTGAGACAAAAATGGGACACTTGCAAAGGCCGTGAGTCATGTGAAGCTTGTGAATTGTATGGACTCAGGTGTACTATTCAAACGTGCTATGGCGTAAATCTGGACAGGAATTTTGAATATCAGTGGATACCAAGTAAACTATTATTATTTATACCATATTACTATGCGGTGATAACATATATACATTTTGATATATAAAAGTTTTCATATATCTACATAATATGTATGAATATGGTCGTGATTTGATACTTACTTTTTTCTAAAAACTATTAGGGTCATCATTGTATTACACTTTCAATTTCATCTTATTCATAATACTTCAAGTAGCAGGGTACAAATTGTGCAGTGTTTGACAAGAGAAGGTAACCCTGTTATCACATGATATATAATTATATATATAATAATTATAGTCCTGTATAGTTTTACAGGTGTATATAAAATTGAATACAGTGTGTATAAAGTGTAGAATCCGCTTATATACAAACGCACTTCCCAGAACGCTGGCAGATAACGAATGTCACATTGCACTCCATTCACGTATGAAATAATTAATTACGCTATTGCTTGACTATTATTATATTATATACCTATATATTGATATTACTATAAACCTGTAACAGTAACATTCAATTTCTACTCGCTATAGCCGAAGAATTGCGAGCAGAACACCCCTGCGGTGCTCTGTACGCGGGCGAGAGGCAGCTCAGTGAGGTGGAGACGCGCGCTCTCACACACTTCCTACATGAACGACGAACTCCTCTTTTTACATTCGTCGCCTTTAAGGAAGGCGATGTGCTTGTTAGTTTTGTTTTATTTGTGCCAGGGGAAACTTTCAAAGCCGCCCATACTTGGGTGAGTGGGTCACGTGGGATTTTTGTCTAATTACATTTTTTTGGCTGACTTCATCTGTGTTCATAATGAACTAGAATTATAATAGTATTTTCAAAAACATCGCTTACACATATATTATTAATACCCTTGTTAAATAAAATTAAATATTATTAATATTTCAGCAACCTTTGAAAAATCGTAATGTTCAGATTTATTCATACCTTTACTTAATATTTTCTAAACTACATTTTGTAGTTATTATGTTGAGAATTCAGTGTTACATTTAGAACAACTTGCAAATAAATTATCACACACGTGGCGACTGAAAACATTTCATAGTAATCGTTTTGTATGCTATACTTTTCTGTAGATGATACGTAACATTGTGATTGTATTATTTCAGGGAGTATTATATCCATACTCTCATACCCGAAAAAGGCGAGCGTTTGATAATGTATACGTAAGTATGATAAGGTTGTTTTGAAGGGGTACACATCGGAACTAAGAGTAATAAGCATAGGATTTAAATTTACAAATTGTAATTTTATAATATTATAAAGCTTAAAATTCAAGATCTTTTACTATATCAAGTAAATACGTAACAACATCTGCTGAATTAAATTATAAATTTTATATTAACAACGGTGAGCCCGCGATGTTGGACCAAGCTACAGAAGATTAATACGTTCATTACATTTCCATTTTCATTGTAACGAAATATAAAGCTTTAATATATCTAAGAAAATAAGACTCTGACGGAAAATAACAACAGAAATCTCTTCAATTTGAAGTTATTTCAGCACATTGTTTTTTATTTTATAATAAACATTTACAGAGACAACGTGCTTCCCAAGCAGCTTCAGCTGCTTACAGCATTGGTGGAAGGCCGTACGTCGCGGGACAGACTTCAGAATTTCTGCGTAAGGAATAATAACGTAACTGTCGTAGTGATTGTACAAATGTAATGACAAAGATGCCTGGAAATAAAGTCTCGAAACTGGTTCCGCACAGGCTTAAAAAAAATAATTGTAATTACTATGTTGTATAAAAGATGTGCTGAGGAGTTTCTTTCGCCGTTTCTTCTCCTCGATGTTAAAGCACCTTTCCGAAACGGCAGTAAGAGCAAAAAATTGACGTGCATAAGTGTATTTATAGAATACCTATATGATTAAATGATTTTGAATTTGAATTTAGTATAACTTATTGGTTAGACAATTAATTAAAGGTATCGATAATAGAAAATAAATATTTGATCTGCATAAAGACTTACCGACCGCTTCCTCTTTTATCTTGACTGACAATACTGTCGGTGTTGCGGTTCACAAAAGGTGTCCGCTCTGCTCATTTTTCAACTATTTAAGTAAAAATGACCTCACATCTACTTAAATGTTATCATTTATTTAATACGATCATAGTACGTTTACATATTTTTTTATATATTTTAGTTTGTGTGTCAGTATAATTTTTGTGGTCTTTAATTATTTTATAATAATACTTTTTTTATTTCTGGACATATTGCGATCAAACTAACTTTAAACATTAAGTGATGCTTCCAGCAATACATTAGTGAAAACCATTACTTAATCAATTAAGCCGTTTCTGAGATTAGTGCTAACAAACGCACAGACAAATAGAAGAAAAATCTTACAACTATTGTTTTGGGTTTTCGTTAATATAGGCCCCTATTAAATTTTTTATTTCATAATATCCTTCAGAAAGCGATCAGTTATAATTTTTCTATATGTATAGATACCATATCCTTTCTTACCAAACATACGTAGGTATGTAACCTTTTTTTATTCCTAACAACACGCTGGCTGGTTGGATTTTTGCATCGTTTTGTTTTTCATAAAATTTAAAGTGAATGCATTTATTCGAGTATTCGACATAAAATGTGTTTCCTTACTTACTGAAATTTAGTATTTTGGTCTTGTTTTTATGATTTAAACAACAATTTGAAGTTTTCAACAAAATTACATTGTGAGATATTTTTTACGCCATAAAACGACGTCATTTAACGTTACATTAAAAAAATGCGAAATCGAAATAATGAAATATCTTAATCTTCCCCGCTTATCCAATAAAGCTGTCCTTGAAATTTCCAGAATTCTCTTCCTTTCCAAATTAGTAGAGCCTATACGTTTCTTTCAAACAACTTGATTAAGAAGCATATTCTTAATCTTTGACATATAAATTTTTTCTTTCTTCTAAATATCCTTTATCAGTAGTCCACGTAGTTTTGCATGTATTATGTATTTTAATTCTTATCGCTAACCTAATAATGTCTGTACACCATAACCTAGCTGTCGTTGAAACACAATTTTCTTATTTCTTATTAGGTTGTATGAAAGAAATCGCTTGTAATTTATTAGGTCGTACTATATTGTATATTTATGCCATAAAAATAAAAAGGGTAAATTAACAATTACTTAATATGCATTTTTATAAATCAGGCACAGCAGGCATTTAAATACATTAATATGTGTTACAGCTTTATACGCCGGTGGTGTTGAAGACTGGATAGACGGACATTTAGGAATAGATAATACTTACACTGTCATGATGTTTCGACCGTCTGATTCTTATAATTCGAAACTAATTACGGAGGTTAGTAACATTAATTTATAGAAGTTCACCTTATGCTTTTACGAATTTAAACAATAGTGAAACAAAAATACCGCTCCATTTAAAGAGGAGATTACCTTTAATATATGAATAATATTTTACCTTTAATATATGAATAATATTTTTCTAACAATGATTATTCATAATCAATCATATTAAGGAATATTAGTAATGTTCCGTTTGTATGTAATTCGTAAGAAACGAATAAGTCATTATTATTCGTCACTCGTATTTATATCGATCAAAAAAAAACCATTTATTTTTATTCTAACTAAAACAATAAATTATTATCTTATTTTAATCCGTTAAAAGCTGAAAATATTTCGGAACACAAAAAAACTACAATTTTGTAGCTGTCGTAGCAAAGCTACGGGGATTCTTCTCACTGTAAAATAAAATTCGGATTAAGGAGTTATTGTCAATCGTACCATCTACGTCAGTCACGTTGAAAGTAACAGTTATTAAATATTTGGCCTAAGGTCGTCATGTAGTCATCTGCAAGTTATATTGTCATATTTTATATCAAATTAATATGATCGTCAGTCGTCATGCGATCTTATGTTATTTTAATGATAGCGAAATAACCGCTTATTATGGGTTCCAGCGCGTAGTACACGAAGCGTATGCCGCAATGGATACGTTACTATTACAAAGCGCGGACAAATTTGGTCCGCCTCTCGTCACGCTGACCGCTGCTACTGCTCCCTTATCGGCAAGCTTCTCAACGCAACTCATGGTCGTAACTCTGATATTCTACTGTATCACTTACTGAAAAGATTTAACTCTCTTGTTTAATTGTTACGATTATTTTTGATTATTGTGACATACATGTGTAGATGCTAAGATTTTAAACGTTTTACTAGCGGATTCGTGGTCGTAAATCACATTCCACAATTTTTGTAGAGATTTATGTGTATCTTATGATATTTTGGAATTTATTAATGTATATACAATATTTAACTCAGGAATTTCTAATAATGTTTATGCTAATTACTTTTCATCCCTATCCTACTGTAATTGAATTTGCATGTGGTAGGCTAAAGTTCATTAAAATATTATAACAGTTACGTTTTTGAGATTATTTATTTTATTACAAAATTAATTTAATTAAGATGTAATCGAATAATATCAGTTTATTGCTACTTAAGTACATTAGTTGTTTTAAGATAAACTATAAAAGTAATTATCAATATTTGATAACATATAAAACTGAGATACATGTACTGAATGATAAATCAACTTTGGAAAACTGCATATTTTAAAAAGTTCACGTGTTTGATAAAAAAATCGTTTCCATTATTAATTTAAAGATTATCTCACGGATCAATCATCAATCGACAGTTCTTAATTTTTTCAATTTGTGGTTGTTATTGACTGGACACGTATCGCCCAGAAATTCGGATAAATTTATTATAGAATATATGGTTAAACGCAAGGGCTTATTTTTCTTGACAGTGGTTACAAACCAAGAAGATTGATATTCTAGAGCTATTTATGTATATTTTCACATTAAGAATCGTACGCTGACAACCCTGTAACTCTGTTGGTAGTGACCATCCCTGTCGAGCTTGACATTTCTGTGACTTTCTGTGAATGTTAGTACTCTTCTGTGCTTGTGTCTCTTGGGGCTCATAGGTATTTTTGATATATCATATTTGTATGTCTATATCGCCAGCAACATGAAATCCTAGTGCAAATATGTAAATGTGTGAGGGTTTTTATAAAAACGTCGTCAAAAACCAGTCATTAAAACTTACCTGTGTTATAGAAAGGCCTTATTTAGACGAAAGAGCTACATAACGGTCATACGTATATTCGATTATCTTCTGTCAAGCTGTTTTACAAACCTATATTAATTTAATTATAAAACATGTTTGTGGCCAAAAAATTATGAAAAAAAAAAAACGAAATTTAACCTGAATTATATGTTTTAGTGATTTCACGGTTATTTTGCTTTACATTCATTTGTACGCAATTAAAAGATAAGTTAACATAAAATGTTGCACACTGAATATGGTAATCACTGATAAACAAAAAATTATCCTGTGATTGATCGAATATCTATTGCTCAAAAGTAGGTATTTAGACAATAATGTGAATAGAGCGTAAAAGTCAAAAGCATAGATTATAAGCATTATAAGCATAGATTAAGTAAAATATAAAATATAACTAAATATAAAACTTATATATGTATACCGATGCATTGACTGGCCTTCTTCTGATTGAGCAATTTCAGTCTTTTAAAACCATTTAAAGGTTGGTTTTGAAAGTAGTTCGTATAAAGTCTAGCCAGGCAGATAAAAAACTTTCTACCTTGTAAATATGTATATAGATGTATATACATAGGGCGATGGGAAATGGATCTGTTCCGGCGGAATAGGAAATAAATGTTAGTATGGACATTATTTTATGGGGATAGTAAATAAAACTTTGACTAGGCAATCCTAATAAATCCTAGTGCTAGGCGTAAGATTTCTGACGCGAAGCGAGTGTAGATTATATTATTATAATATATAATTGTAATAATAATTTATAACTTATAAAAACACACTAAAACTTATTATTAAAAAAATGTGTTGTATAGACACCGATCACTTTTAATTTATTTTCAAAATACGATTATGTAAAGAATTAATAGGAATGTTCCAATTAGAAATTCCCTCCAAATTTATTTCGTGGCTCAGTTGTAATATTGGGTCTTGTTGAAAATATTTGTAGCGGAAAAATTATCGTGTCCTGATTTATTACGGTATCAAATGTCGCCTAAAACGGGACGAATGAATTTGAAAAACTGCCAATTGCCATACACAACGCTCTCTGTAAGGTAATAGTATGTACATCATCGATATAACCATTTTGGTTTGGCATATTGGCAGAATTAAAGTACAGTTGATAACTTTGAGACATAAACAAAGTTATGGTCGCCCTTTGACAGCGATTACGCAAAAATTTTTTATAGGTGAATTATTCATGTATAGATTCGGCATATACTGCAGATGCTCGTCAAAAGTCTTCTGAACAAAATAGAATTTTACTTTGTGAATAAGATAAGTTTCATTTTAGATATTGCACAAACTAACCCATGACATGATTGCTAAATATGAAATAGTCTCGTTTTGCTGTATTAACGACAATAGTCAGATGAAGAAAATTTAATTTGTCAATAAGATTTCGGAATAAAGCACCTGTCTACGAATCACTGTTCCAAAATTATTTGGTTAAAAACTAGAACTTTATATTTAATTTTTGCATAACCCCCTCACTTTCTAAAGGGTACCTACCCCTTAAAACCTTTTTATTAATTTCCGTCGTAGTTAGTGTTGCTATAAATATTTATCACGATAAAAAAGCTATATACAATAAATTATTTCTTAACAGTACCATTTATAATATTTACTTTTTGTCAATATCTACCCGTTAACACGTGAAGAAAAATATTTTTACCTCTTTTTTTATCCTGCGTGTTAACTTAAGTATCAACCAAGATTTTCTTTGTATGGTTTGAAAATTGAACGTTATTCAAAGATTTACCACTAAGCAAACATTTCACGATACCACTAGACCACCAGACTAAATAATAATTATTAACTATTTTTATTTATTAAAAAAATGTATCTCAAAATATAAATTCGCTAGCACGTCACTCGATAAGTATTCGATTATTGCCAATGACAATTAATCAGCACAATATTTGAGTGACGTTTCCCCGAAATTTTTAACAGCCATATATAAATTTATTCTGTTAATGTATGTAGTTTTATTACATCAATTACCTCCGCAGTAGATAGTAAGATCAATCAATACAAGAAAAATACATATGCACATCTTTATTTATACTTAAACTACTTCATTAAATGTTTTTTTTTTATATAGATTTAAAGCAACATATCAATAAAACAAGAAAAAAGCAAAGTTTTTATTATATTAAAAAGTTATAATGCAGAGGGAAGTATTCTGAGTATTACAAATTTAATCATTTCTTTGAGGTTACGTTGGTAAAATTACCTATTTGATAAAAGTTATCAACTAATCAATGAAATAAATGAGTATAGTGTAGATTGAATATAGTACATGTGGGTAATAAGTGTGCAAAATTATATGTAAGAAATATAATTATTTTATTATTTTTATTTATTTCAATTATATACATTATTTATTGAACATATTATATCAGTAATATATTCATTAAATGAAATGCGTTAGTGTGCGTAATGAATAGTTATCGGATTTTCATAACCACTATATAATATGCAGTGGTAAAATTTCAACTTATATAAACTAACTTACTCACAACTTATATTTACAAAATCTATTTTTTGTAATAGTCAAATTTTATTTTTAATCGTATGTTTTTAAAGGAAACTTCCGGGTAAATTATTTGTGACTGGTAAACCCGTGTGTAAAATATAGTGTATAAGCAATAAAAGTGCTGAGAACTATCTGATTAGCTTCACTTGCGCTTAACGATCAGCGCGTTGGGTGTCCCCGGATAATACTGCGGTGAATGAATCATTTAATATAGACGAGTGAAATTCAATAACATAATAAAATTAGTGTGCAACAATGGTAAGTATTTTTTGCATGTTACTTCTAAATTCAAAGTGTTAAACATATTCATAGCTCAGTTCCTAAACTATTAAAATGATAGAGAACCAAGAAACGCAGTTACAAAAATTTTAGTCTCCTTGGGACGAGTCCATTGGGCTTTAAGCAGGGGATGCACCACTGCTTTTAACCTGGATCTTGGCGGCTCCCCATCGGCTTCATGTATCTTAATCCATTTCATAAAATATCCATTTTATAATATATTCCTAGGTATTGTGCTCAACTAACATTTTGAATAATTAAGTACATTTACGAAGTGTGTTAATCGTAGTAGTAAATAGACAAAATTTGCTATTCATACAGTGGGGTTACAAGTAAAATTCATCGATAATGTCATTTTATTATTGGTTATAAACGACTGAATAATACAAACATGTAAAGGATGTATAATAAGTCCAAATGGACTTAAAAATTTAAGTCATATTGTAATGTTTTCGTCATGACCAATATCATATCAGCTCAACAATAAATTACACTTCAATTGGAAATAAAATAATTTCACATAATTCATTAGTAACGTCGAAATTTTACTCGTACACAATTTAAGTAGTGACTAACTAAATATGAATATAATAACACTACAGAACAGTTATACATCAGATTTGTAGTAAAGCTGTATACAATAGTGTTCTAAATTTTAAGCACTATGAGTTGCCTTAATCGTAAATAATCGATTTAGTTAAAATACTTAGACCGCTATTAGGCGGTGTTCTTTAGTGTCAATTTTTTTAATGTTTTCGTGCTTCGGACGACTCATTAGCCATATTCGATGCCGCTTGTTATCGTTACATAATTAAGGAATGACGGAGACCTTTGCGCGGTCTAAGAACTTTCGACGTTTGAGTTGGGCAATAACTCCTCCGTCAATCTGCACCGGAGCAACGTGGTGGTATACGCCCGAAGACTATTCAAATACAACCGTTTCCATTACTTGAAATACAAAAAACCCGTGTCCTACACTGGGTTGATGATAGGTCAAACCCTATTGATATTTTATAAAATATGACGTGATAACGAAAACAATAGCAATAAAGTTCGTATCTGTAAGGTCTGATACGCCAGAATATTAACAACAGATAAATAATAACAATCACCTGTATACGTCGAATATAACTTCCCTAATTGTTAAAAGCATTAGATTTCGAGATAAAAATGTTTGGTAGCTACGCATTTAAAATATTTGAATTTATACATATGGGTTTTTTATCAGGTACATAACTCGTATACGTGCCATTAAACCATCTCTGCTCCAGTGATGAATAGATACAAATATGTTTACAACACTAATAAGAAATTTTGTTAGACTTAATAAATTTCAAGTACATTCGCCTTGCTAATAAATATCCCCT
>DWPT01002994.1:0-15165 GCA_018251895.1 Agathymus mariae mariae | reverse complement strand
TCAATAGGTCTCTGTAGCGTTGCCGAATAGTTGGTGAGAGGTATTCAATTTGTATTCATTATAAAATATGGCCGTACGTTTCATAAAGATGTTGAGTGGGGGGGGTTTCCATAGATACGGGGGGTTGCTATAGGTGACTTCAATTGCCTTGGCATCCGACGGGCTTCTCTGTAGCTTGGTCCAAGTGTCGAGGAAATTGTATAATCATTTTTTCGCTGTGGATAAATTTACCTCGCCAATCATGTTACTTATAAAGTTCGTATTATGAAAATTTTATTGTAGTATTTGTTACATAAAATCCAAGTTTTACCTATTATAACTTGACGGTGCATTGAAATGCAGTTCTTCCACATTACATAACGCAATAGTATGACAGGAAGCGTAATGGGTTCAATCATCCTTATATCGTAACCAACTATAAAGAACGGTGCTTGCTTTTGGAGGTCGCTAGGCTCTGTACCACTGACGGTACTCATTTGCCTCGGTAGGTTGTTTCCCTGCCTCGATTGGTACTATTGTATAATAATATCAATTGTAAAATGGTTTTGTGTTTGATTCACAATGTCGGTTAACCAGTTATAAGCGGTCATGTCGCCATTGTTCATTATGAAGGTGAATGGCTGGCGGTAACCACTGATTTAGGTGATAAAATTTGTCGTTTATCAGATAACCATATAAAATAATTATAATAATGTTTATGATATTTATGGAATTTTATAAATTTCTAAGTTATTCTACGGTTATCGTCGATCCAATGACTTCAGTCGACTGCTGGATAGACCTATCACAAGGCAACCCAATGATTCCGATCTGCGACTCTCCTCATCCAGTTTCATCCCGCCAGCTTCGAACCGATATTCATTTGCAAGTTACTGTGAGTAATGGCTTACCCCCCATTTACTCCGATATCATTTCTCCTGCGAAAATGTGCCGCTCATCTCGTAGCAAGACTAATGATTCATTTTAAATAGGATAATAGTTTTATTCCTGGCAAACGTTCATGGGTAGACGCCTAACATGTGAAGAAAACAATATCAATATAAAATATATAAATCATGGTTGTAGCGAAGCTTGTTGCTTGTCCCACGCTCATCGATTTCCAAGTCCTCATTACGAGTTGAACAACAAATAAACAAGAGACGGCTATCAGCGTGTACTCTATTTATTGGACAATATTTACTGAGCTCCCTTTCTTACTGTATCATATCAAGTGTAGACTGTTCTTGATCAATTTCCTCAACATCGTCTTTATTATAATGTTACGGTACGAGATGTAAATATTGCGAAAATAATAAAATACTATAACAAATTTGTATATTTCAACCAACGAGGCTGATAACCTGATGGTTTGAAATTCAACCTGTCACTTAGACGGTTTGAGTTAAAATATTTTCAGTCACAGTCGACAAACGCATTTTATGAGATGTAACAAACGAACGGTCTAAAATAGGACCTTTCGATTGGCAACAAGGGTTCCTATCAAATGTTTTACATGATCGCTTGAACGAATATAAGTCTGCAGCAAATTTTAATTATTGTTACTTGAAATGATAATTAGATTTTTTTTTATAATTACCTTTATATTTCATGTAGAAATACATTATTATGAAGTATTAAGTGAGGGTGTTATATATTTTGGTAAGTAATGACATATTATTAATGGTGATGAGAAAATTTAACGAAGTAACATATTTACTGCAATCAAACAATAGCATGAAATGAAACAAGTAATATAAAAAGTCAATTACTACTTTTAATTAACATTACATTTATATTCTGCTAAATACTTTATAGAGATTTTTTTCTCCTATATAACAATAAAATTAATTAATTAAATGGTATTGTTCTTCATCGGAGTGCAATGCATGCGATTAGTATATATCGACACTAAAACACTGCTCTACTAGTTTAACGACCGAATATTGTAGTTCCAGTCGTGCCGACAGATGTCGCAATGAACGTTTTTATTTCAAATAATAATATAATGAAATTATCCATTACTAACTAGTTTAAAAAAATGTATTAGAATTTAAGTGGATGAATAAAAAGTATATCAACGATTTAAAATTTGAATAAGATATATAAATTTTAATATATGTAGAGTGTAAACTATAAGTACGAATTAAAAAGAACAAACAAGCAGAATTCATTTAGATCAGAAATACCAAAAGCATTAACGGCGCATTGCCGTCAATGTGGAAAAGAGGTACCAGCTTATTAAGGTCATAGCATACACATCAACTCGGAAAGCGATCGTCAACGTCTCGAGTTAATACGGTGGCGATCCGTTTCCGAGTTGACGTGTATGCTATGACCGTTACTCTTCACTCCAAACGAAATACAAAATATTTACTGCTGATTATAAAAGTTAGGTGCCTGCCAAGCAGCAAGTTTTCTTTTTTTACCCTCTACTCATTTCCTGGCAGACAACGCATCAGTGACCGTTGTTCTTGCTGGTGTTCATGGGCGACGATGACCACCTACCATCAGATGGCGCGTCTGCTCGTTTTTCAGCTATTAACATGAAAAAGGCAGGTGAAATACGTTACGATACAGATCTGCAACAATGACAGCGAACTGCAACAGAGTGGGCTGATCTGGCGATGCATTGGAAGCTATGGCTTCGTTTGGTGATCAGCTGGAAGAGCCCCTTATATAGCAAAACAATATTTGCTAGAGTAATATATAACCTTATAGTGATTTCATAGTTGATAAAAGCAGAAGGTAAAATCCATAGAGGATAGATTTAGGTGAGTGCGAACGTGAATATATAAATTATGAAAAATGTTCATAAGTTTGGTAGGTAACGAGAAAGCTGAATACCATTTTTTATATTTACAGTGTCGTACATTTATTTTAAAATTTGCAAGTGCGTTTGTAATTCATATTCTTATTTAAGAATTAATGTGTATGTAGATAAACTCAATTTTAAGTAATTCCATCTTTACTAAATATTGAATGACCTGAAAATACAGTTCATGTAGCGAACTAAAAAAGTAAAAGTCTTACTATTCTTTTTACACACTATTATTGTTATTAATTTGATATGCTTCCTTCAGCAAAGGGAGTGTTCATAAATCTACAACTTGAAATTTATTTAAATTCAGCAATATTGTTTTGATACTTAAAAATCAATTTTTATAAAATTTTAATAAAATGCTTACTTCTAGCGCCATCTAGCAATGTACATATGAAGCTTTTCCGCCCATGCTGAGGCTATTCCGGTTGCGAGCTAACCTCGTGAAACAAAATGCTGAAACTGTAAGGATGTCGCCACTGTCGAATTTCAGTATCAAACAAGGGATGTAGTAGTATGTAGGGGATGTAAATTTCGCGCGGGTGGCTAGATGTCGCTAGTGAAATATTAAAGGAAAATTCTTCAGCGAATGTGGAATACTTCAAAAGTATGTTTTACTAACAATGTTTATATTTTGTCAATTAAATTATAACAATTATCCTGCGCTAAAATAGACACAAGAAGAAGTTTTATGAAGGAGAGATACATTTTAAGTGAAGCTACAACTTTCTAGATTGTATTATTTAGTATTTACTTTGCATTCTCCATTTTACCCACTTATGGGTGAAAAAATACTTTTTATCATATATATACGTAAGAAAATAATAAAGTATGTATTGAGATTTCTTTAATCATAAATAAATATATATTATTTATCTTTAAACGAAAAACCTAGCTCTTAGTAGTGTAATTTCCAAAACATATGTTGAGATGGATGTTTATATTTGTGTACTTTGGGCCTCTTCAGTTACCTCGTGCATGGTTCCTTCAAAATGTTTAAAACTACTGTATGTAACTATACCAGGTGTAATATATACTAAAGATTCACGAGCGGACCTTAAATCTAATCAATCACCAGAGCTTAAATTCACTCCAGTCATTTAACTTCAATTTTGACAGTTTCTAAATTCCTAAATCATATTTAATGACCCTTTCATGGAAAGCGGCGGGTTTATTAAAGACCTTTTACGAAATGTCATCTAGACTTCACAGTGTCTGTGAGTTATGTGGTATTGTGTCCTTGTTATAATCGAATGTTTAACAGAATGGCTGTTTTGTAACAGAGTCAGGTAAAGCAAGCATATGGCACATCTGAAGATTAGTAGTCACCTATTGTCACCTGCAATGCCATGGGAGCTGCAAGTGCGTTGCCAGCCTTGAAGGTTCTAGGCTATTAAAATTACCTATCCTCACATAGAGAAAAAATAACTGCATCCAATTTTTTGTCTGCGTCAATTACGATAATACAATTAGTACTGAATTAATTTTCGTGCGGCTTTAGGCTGATTCACATGATGGGATTAGATGTGATGGGTAGACATAAAAATTTTATGAAACGCCTGTTGAAATCGTGTAATTATAGTTGTGCATGTAATTACTGTGAATCTAAAGGTGAACTTTTCCGAAGCAAAAAGACGGGCTAGTTCTTTACATGTTATGAAAAGTATTTATTATAATTTACTATCGATCAGGTTATAAAGTACTAGGCCACGACACCTAAAAGCTTAAACCATAGTTCTTAGGTCGAAAACGAGTTTCTAGCCATTAATATATTTACACAGATTATCTAGCAATTGTGGTGCAGATAGGTTAATTGACTATCTCGAATGCAAAATATTCTTCAATCTCCCAAATATCTCGAAAAATACTTCAAAGATCCAAATTATATCCGTTCAAATCGCACGTAAAATTTTGCCATTTCAATCAATTACCCTGAGCTTGACTTATATTGCTTAGCCGAAAATTTAACATTGATATTAATATGCATAGTTTAAAATCATCTGTTAATTATTTTGGTATGCCTTTTCACCAGTACCTGTCACTGGATCCAGCTAATACAGTATAATACTTGAATACTCAATCGATCTCAGTGATTTTAGAAGACTTAAAGAACAATGATATTATGACACTGAATAATCATTATTGTATTTAACTGTACCTTCCAAATCAGTTATACCCAGATTGGATGATATGATGAATAGCCGATGATTTATAACACAGTAACTTTGCGCCCCTTGTTTTATCTAAATAGATTTATGACTGTTAAAGTTCGTCAATTAACTGATTTAGAGATTAAATAAAAAGACCTCGTTCCATATGAGTTTTTTTTATGTTAATTGCCGACAAATGAGCAGATGAGCCATGTGATGGTAAGCGGTCATCGTCGCCCATGTATATCAGAAAGAGCAAAGGTATCACTGATGCTTTTTCGTCCAGGAAATAAGAAGAAGGTAAAAAAGAAAGTACTGGCTCTCAAGCCTCCAGCCGGAACACGACAAGTCTTTTGGCGGCTTACTCAAGCAGCATGGTGGTAGCTAGCCAGGCAGGCTTCACGGAAAGATAATAATACCAGTAATAATATTCATGAGTTAATAATAACACTGATAATATAATCCTTACGCGAAGCCCTACCACTAAGTACAGTGTACAGTACCACTAACCACAGTAAGTGGTTAATGGGCAACGGTCATCACTTAATATCATTGCCTCGTCTGCTAGTTTGTCGGCTATTAACATAAAACAATATATGGATCTATCTATTATGCATTACAACTAAGTAGCATGAACAAATTCAGGAAGAAGTTTGGACTGAGAGATTGAATACTTAAATATTATTTAGCCTTTAGATTTAAAGAGGCTGATTGTGTCCGAAATAGTAATAATTATAATAATCCTATTTCGACCATCACGGATAGTGGCCTTGTTGTTCGAAGGTTGGTTCCCCTAGTGTGTGTGCCCAGTCGAACGTCCGGTCCTCCGGTCTGTGCAAAGCCTATATAATAATGTATTATAGTATAGTAATATTGTATAACTTATCCATGATCCCAATATCAAAGGTAAGGCTTTCGGCATAGGATTTCTTATGTAAATAGCCAACAAACGAGAAGACGAGCCACCTGATTGTAAGTGGTCACTGTCGCTTGTTGACATTAGTAATACGAAAAGCATCACTGATGCGTTGTCAGCCCAGAAATAATAGAAAAAAAAGAACTGGCCTGAATACGACGAGTCGTTTGGCGGCGGACTCAAGCGATCGGTCGGTAGGTAGTCAGCTAGGGTTCGCGAAATGATAATAATAACAGTAATAATGTTAATGACTTACTAATAATACTCATAATATAATCCAAACTACGCGAAACCATACCGACAAGCAGGCCAGCTTCTGTCACCTTACGGCACTTTATTCTACCAGCATGGAACTGGGGTCAGTATTGTAGGCTGCCAAAATACGACTAAAAATTCTATACTGTTTATATCATAGAAAGTATTTCAAAGTACTATTAATTTTGGTGCTAATCTTCAATATATATATTTGATATAAGTATGACCCTGTGTTCCTTCTAACCACGAACCTGTACACTATTTTTTAGTTGGTTCAATATGCCCGTCTGTGCAAATTCATGGAAGAAGTCGCTAAAGTATCGTTCTTTATAATAAACCCTCGTCTCATCTAAAGGTTGATTGTGGCAGTTACCACGTATTGATACATGTAAAAAACAATCGTTTACTCCTCGACAGTGAGACGAGGCAGTAAAGGAACCCGTAGACAATTTTTCATCTTAAAAATAAATTCGGGCGCATTTTCGTATATCAAGAATTTTTGCACACTACGAGTATGCCGGAATATGATTTTGTAAGCAGAAGCAATTTTAAAGAAAATAGCGAGAGGAAAGTGATTTTCCAGAGTTTTATAAATACTTCTTTTGCGTGTAAAAGGATATATTTTATAAAAAACTATTTAGTTCTAAAATGATAATATAGTTTGCTGCTGATAAATTGTTATACAAATTTGTGATACAAATCATTTGATCTTTCGATACATAACTATTTCATTTCATAATTAATCTTCTTTTGTATTGTTTCACAGCTTTGGAATATCTATCTTTACCGAATCTAGAGTCCCGGGTTCAATTTCAACCCAGGTAGATATTTATATGAATAATAAATATCGATCAAATCAAACATTTCCCATAACTGTCTCCTTCAGTTGGGCACCAAACCTAAACTTTTGAGTAACTTCCAGTTAATCGGAGTTCCAGGACCATTTATGATATGACAAATAATTTGGAATATGTACTACATACGTGTTCGTAATTACAGTACAGGGCTCAAACTCAGGCCTCCGAAACGAGACACCGACTTTTAAACTACTACTCTATAGCGTGCGTCAAAAGAACATTCACAATTTCGTCTAGCTTTTACGCGGGTGAAAATGTATATGTACTTTTTTCCAACACCTGCCTTTGTACTTGTGTAGGCAAAGCGAGTGCTCCCTCCTAATTGAGTCGGTAATGAAATTACACCGTTCTCAGCGCCGTTGTATAGTGACTCATTAAAATGGACTTCAGTGCAACAACGTAACGTGTGTAACCTACATTGTAATTTGAGAATTATGTCGCTGGGAACGTTCTACGAGGGATGTCGTTAAAGCGCTTTGAATTTAACAAATAAGAGAAGGTCTTTTTAATGTTATCATTTGTAATAACGTTACAAAACGTGTTAAGACAATGTTAGGACAATAAAATAATATTGAGGTTGTTAACGAAAGTTCAAATAATATTAACGTTATAATATATTTTTTAACAGCTGACAAACCAGCAGGCGAATAATCTGATGGTAAATGGTCACGGTGATGGACATCAGCAAGACATATGGTATCATCGATACGTTGTCGGCCAGGAAATGAGAAGAACGTAAGAAATAAATAATGATGGTAAGTTAGTTTTTGTTTGTCAATAGCTGTCAAACGAACAGATAACCTACTTGATGGTTATTGGTCACTCATTAACTATATAAATCCAAGGCATCATCGATATGTTGCCACGCAAGACGAGGATAATTCGATTTTTAAATTTATTTCCTCGTAAAAATATACCGATTTTTACGTGTGGTTTGTATGTAGGTATACGATGTGTTGCTATGATGCAAAATCTTGTCGAAAAGTAATTTTTGTGAATGTTTGGAGTTTTGTTGGCCAATTTGTGGGAATATACGTAATATTTACTGACCTACGACCAGTGAAAAAGAACATGACGTGCCAAAATCACCAGAGATTCTTTATTCGCTCGCCTTTTTAATGGGATCGTGGTGATTTTTCTATTAACAGATTTAGAGAAACTAAGTTTGTTCATTATGACTCTAGGTAACGTGATAAGTATATATCGATCCTACTATTTGGATAGGATATCTCGGTACGAGGAAAGGTAAATAAATTAGTACTTCAAGTTGGTTAAATGTGGATTGGTAGACTTCTCAATTCTGTAGGAAAATAACGGAAAACTCTCAGGTTTTCTAACTTCTCCAATGTTAATTACTCTTCAGAAGGTCAGCCACTTAGAAAATTGCTCTTCTGGTACGAGCCTAAATTGTCTTAATGATTTATTTATAATAATATTATAATTTTTTAAGTGTAAAGATTAGTATTAAATCAAGTTGTGAACTTTTATTACGCTATGGAAAAAACGATGAACAACGAAAAAATAATACATTTTCAAGTCATACATTAAACCCTACTTTGATCAGAATTCGACTATCCAAGTGCCATTAATCCGAACTGAACGCGAAAACCCAGGGCACGACTAGCTCATTCCCAAAGTTTCCACATTTGAAATTTGAAATGGCCAAAAAACTAATCGGGCAAGCGACACCGAACTCTAATGCCTAACCTCTGTTTGACTTGGATTTATGGCGAGCGTGCATGCAGGAATTTGGACGAACCGGACGTTTGCGAAAAAGCCGAAGCGATAAACAGACCGGCCGGCCGAAATTTACTGATGACTTTTTAGGGCTATTTATGTGTCTCGTGATGGAATATTATTTCGTCCGATATCGGACCCTAGGTTTTGCTTTGGTTACTTAGGTGTATGCATTGTGATAGCCATCTTTGTGTACGATTAGGTTATTGCTGCATTTTGCTCGGACATTAATTCCAATAACTGTTTGCAATGACTTTTGTTTCATTCTTTTCAAATATAAAATTTTTGGTCATTTTACCTATACCTTTTTTTAAGTACACAAAAATAAGTAAAAATCGTAAATAAGCATTTTGATAATTTTTTTATAGTCTTTATTTTGAAAATATAAAAATAAGTACGGTTAAAATGAAAATAATACTACAATATTAGTATATGTGTTATTGTTTACAAGAGTAAGAGAGATGAGTAATCGTTTAAAAATCATGCATTTTGATTTTTCCTATTACCTACTTTTAAGATATGATTTGCAAATATGTTTATTACTGTTAAGTATCGACTTTTGTGTCGTCATAAGAATCTTGGTTTCCTTTAACTCGTTACAAAGTATACAGATTAGCACACTAGACACGCCTGTAAAAACACCACGGAGAACTCTTAGAGCTGCTCACAATAATAAACTTTATAAAACAAGTGAAAATAAATTTCTAATTCACAAAAACATTGAAGTGATTATGTCCAGTATAAAATTTAAACTTAACCCAAATTATTGCAATGCTGCATTGGAAATCGCTAGGTTGTCGGTATTTACACTGGTTAATTTGATTGCTATTCGAAAACGCTGCCTGGAATCCACTCTCTCCCTTTAAATAAATCGAATACGTCAAACGGAAACAAACTTCCTCTGTCAATAAAGCGACCCAGGAGTTTCCCAGCTCCTACATCATTACCATCCCACCTGGGAAACTGTCCGGGAACAAATTTACATTGCAGCGCACGTCCCGAAACTCGATAGCGCTGGGAAATAAACACAAGGAAGTCGTGTACGACACTCTTGGTGAAATCTATCAGAGTGCGCTTCGGAATTGGGAAGTATTTTACGAACAAGCTGCGCTTTTTCGAAGTTGTTTCATGTCTGTTAGAATTTCACTTTTTTTTTAAAAGAAAGTTAACATTCTGGATAATGATAGTGAAAGACCAATGTTGCATATGACCTTGGAATTCTTATACTGAATAGTAAAACGTTTTCGCATTCGCGTTACATATATTCAGGCGAAGCTTTTTTTTGGAAAGACTAAAACACTAACGTGCGATTTACGTACGACGTAAGTCGGATCGAGAGCCATTGTCTCGCCGGTCCGTTTCTTCAGGTTGAGCTCTTCTAAGCTCCACAATCCGATAAAGCTATTAAAATTAACTAGGAGAGGCCAACAGAGATACTAGGAAAAGCCAAGAGCCAATTAAAAACTTTATTTAAATAAAATGTAGACAAACCTCTGTTGAAAAATCATCTAAATCTTTGCGGAACCTTGATTTTATTTGTTATTAATTAGCGAGTTATAATTTTCTCTGTAACTTGAAAATTTAATTTTAAAATTATATTGAAATTGTTGTAAACATTATTTTAATTGAATCGAATTATTGTAATATTACCCAAAAAAGTATGGATATTTTTTAATTATATTCGGTTTATCTGAATCTCTGAATACTCGCTCGTAGTAAATTCATGTGCGTGTGTGTAAAATCAGTTGAGTGTGTCTGTGCAACTAGATTTTCGTCTATTTATTTTATACCTGAGTGTCCTGTGTCAGCTGCCTGATTTTTTTGTCCATTATCTTAAAAACTTGACAATCGTTATATTACAAATAATTTAAATTTACGACTTTACCATTGATCCAAAATAATTTCCTATGTTTCTCAACGAAACCCGGCATTCTAATTAATTAAATTTGCCTAATAGGTAATTAATACTCCTGCACCAAAGGTGGCATTATAAATTCCGAGAGGACCGCAATATTCGCACCCATTGTCCGGAGTGCTTCGCTCAACGGCCCTCGGGAGTTGGAAATCGGATCGACCTTGGCACGGGATTCGGTATTAAATTCTGAGCACCGAATATATTAGTTACAAGCGATTTGCTCCGATTTCGTTCAAACCATTATTGTACGAGGACAAGTTAAATATTTTAAAATAGATTTCTATTAGCTTCACATGTATGTATATTGATTATAACTGTAAATATGCAATATATAATAAAGAAATCTTTTATACCCTTGAAAAGAAAACTAGATGGTACAAGCTAATTTACCATAAACCATAATAAATTTTGCAGCCAACGTTTATTAAGTAAAAATGACGTATTTCTTAAGAAATAAAGTAATTCACTTCAGCTTACCGAAATTTGTATGAGTCAACCCAAACTTCGAAACGAAATAATCGTAAAATACCACGAACATGGAAATATTGCATAGCGGGAAAAATACTTGTATATCGTAAGAAATGCCAAAAGGAAGGTGAAGCGGGATGAGAGCTTTTATGGAACAACTTTGACGTATAGTGTCGTGCTAAGGGTGTTTACGGGTTCTAGGAGTAAGTTCCTATTTATAGCGGCATCGAGAAATATACTTAATGTATTAAGGCAACGCATAAAACATATCATTCATGATTACAATGGACACTATTGCGTTGATACTGAAGGATGTGCGTAGAGATAGGGTACGCAAGATTTATTTGATTCTCACTTCAAATAGTGTGTTCTTCATTTCTTTAAACGACTCTATTTTCTTTATTATTTATATATCGTATATCTTAAAACTGGCTTTAACAATTTTAATCAAATTTTGTATTTACATTAGGTTCTGCCCCTTAAGCTTACCTACATGTAATTGTGTTAAAAATTCGTGTTTAGGTTGAAAACACATTTTTTATAATTATTAATTGGATAGCGTCATCTAATTAACTTTAGTGATAATTCCATTATTGCCAATGGATTATAATTTATTACTATAACAAAATTTGTGACATGGCTCTCTAATATTATCCTAATACTTATTAATTATACGTTCGATTAATTCAATACAATGGTTTGTATATAAATGTTCCCCGAAAAAACATGATTTTATATACAAAAAATATCCTGGTGCCGAGTTCGGTTGCACATCTAGTTTGGTGTCATAATTCTCTAATTACTCGCCTTTAATCATATTTTGATACAGTCAGCGATTGATTGGTAAACTCTCCAGTTTGAAGTATGCATATAAAATACATATTGATACAATTTTTTTATATTGACAAACAAAGAAAATTTCCCCATAATACATATTTTTACTTGATTTTAAAATATCTGTAACTCGGATACGAAAAAATAAAATAAACGGCCGGCAGAGCAGCAAATATTTTTCTACGAATAGTTTGTAACTCAAAACGAAGTCAGCTTTCTGTTCGCGATAAATTCAATTGTTTTTCACAGACCACGAAACTGCTAGATCAAATACAGACTATCACTGGATCAAATACGTTTAGACGAACGCGTCGCTCTGAAATGACTGCATGTGTAAGAAGAAGAGATGGACATAATAAAAATAAAACGTTTTCAAAAATATAAACGATCAATAATTATATAAATAGCACTCGTGTTTTTAAAAAGAATAGCTCAATTTTTTTATTGTGAAATCGAGTCATAGTCAACGATTATATGAGAAGAATATATCAGCATCAAAAAATATATGGAAATAAGTCACAATAAGGTCAACGAACATCTTTGGTCACCGATCGTCAGATAAACATTCATCTCTTTGCCCTGCATGATCTTATTGTACCTGAAATTCCAGACGCTAAGCTGAATAAGAAACAACTTTATGTCGATTTAGAAATTTATTAGATGCGAGTGAAATTTTTATTCCAACCGCGATCTACGCGACTTGCGACGCGCGAGTTATGGCTGCTTTTGGGTCTTGCATTTGCAAGTGCTTGCAATATTTTATAATAGTCTACGACTGGTTTAAGACTGAATGCTTTATACAAACTAATAATAACAATAATACGAAAACAAACAATCACACTCGTAACAAAATTCCTTTCGTCACGCGTAACATGGACATAGAATAACAAATAGCCAACAAGTAAGATTCGAAAACGAAAAAATTTTTGGTGCATAGGTTACTCCAGCTCCGGGATTTCCGGGAATCAAACATAGAAAATGAACGCGCAGTCTAAAGAGCAGTAGCTAAACAGTAAAATATTTGAAATAACTTACAATGACTGTAGATGATTATAAGTAAGAAGTTCATACAATATATTTAATTCGTACCTCACGTACTATTCATAAGGTATAAATAACAAATATTGCTTAATTTGCAAAGTTAGTACATTCATGACTTAACATTAATCATAAAAATACGGTGCTCTCGTGCTTAATATAACAAAGAATTCAGAACTATCGTATTATTGTCACTCCATACGACTTAACTTTGAACAACCAAAACAATCACTTAGTAAATAACGTTATTGAATATTTAATAAATATAACCAAGAATATTTACAATCTTAAACATGTTGATTATATCTACTAATAATATTATTTTACGTTAACTTCAACTTCTTACAAAATTTTACATTTAACAACTTTAATTTTAAAGCCTTTTATGAAATCCGAAGTGGTTAAGTAGTTACAGAAGTTATGAACTTAGCCTTTGAGTCACCTTCAGTATTCGACCTAATTAAGTTGTTATAAAATCATAGCATTTAAAAATATACCA
Source organism: Agathymus mariae mariae (assembly GCA_018251895.1). Lineage (NCBI taxonomy): Eukaryota > Metazoa > Arthropoda > Insecta > Lepidoptera > Hesperiidae > Agathymus > Agathymus mariae. Next base: position 1,699 of record DWPT01002994.1, on the reverse strand, counting down.
GTATAAACTATTTAACTCCCATTGGGACTTAGTGTATTTATGAAATAGGTTTTTGATACAAGTAAGATTCGTTATTCAAACGATTGTTCAAGAGATTAAAGTAAGTTTCAAAGTGCCCAAGATATTAAGAATAAGTTAGTGCATTACGTAATTGCATTACGGTTAAAACAGTGAATGTACATGTTCCATATCTAAGGTATCCTTTCGAAGGTCGTGGATAAAATGAGCAACAGACTATAATATTACAAAATAATAATATAGCCTTGAAAAAATATCCGAGGAAAAAACATTTTCTCTATTAACTTTTATATAAGTCTATGATGATGAAGGTAGTAAGATATACATTCAAAGACAAAATATTAAAAGACAGGCAATATGAAACTGTTCTTAAAATAGCTGAGTCGATGCTTGAGGTAATTTGTAGAAGATAATGTTTAAGTAAGCGTTATAAACGCAACCTTGTAGGCTGTTTGGAATTCGCGGTCCGTAATCCCAATTTACCTATTAGGGGTATATCATTTATTTGTAAAATTCAATATTGTGTACATACATATATATTGTAACAACGTTAATATATTGTATGTTTCATTTATTATTATTGTTATATTTTATTATTATTATTATTATATATTGTTATATACATATTCGCTTATTATTATTGTTTTATCAATATTATTTATTTGGTGCCTATTCTAACAAACGGACATCTTTTTGAAAGTTTCTTGACTAGCCTCTTGGTGTATCCATTTGTTATATAATTTTACTTTATATTTTTTCTTTTTGTATTTGGTGTACATAATAAAGTATTACGTTGTGTAATATTTTGAGTGTGTATGAAGTTTTGTAGTTAGTATTTTCGTCAATAGCCGGCAAATAAGATGCAAGACAAATCAATATAAATAAATAGCTATGCCCCTATGAACAGAAAATTTCACTATTTAGCTACCAAATAATCAGTACCAAGAACCATAAACGACCATCTTTGTACCTTTGTCAATAAGTTACAAGCTATAACCTAATAAAAACGCCTATTTTTCTAAGTTAAGCATTATTAAAGTGTCTAGCTTTATTTGGGTTTGATTATTTTTTAACCCATTATTTTAGTTTACTTTACGATATTTAGGGAGGTGTAAACAAAAAGATCTTCTAGATCTGTAAGTTGACTCTGTAAGCAATTACTAACTTCGTTTGTTATCTCAGTATGGAAATAAAATACTCTATAACGATATTTATAAGTTACATTTGCATTATACAGTAAACATTAACGTTATTTTATCCCATTACTGTTTTAATTGGGGATGGAAGAACAACCTCAATTAAACCCTCTTCAGTGTAATTATTTTGAAACCCTTATTCCTATTATTTTAAATTTATATTAGTCTAAGTACGAATTTTAATAAAATAACATTAAATTTGTAGGTTTCTTAAACGAGCGTTTATTATTTCCATTTCTATTCGCGTGCGCTCTTACGTAATGCAGAGTACGTAATGTATTGACATTTTCGCGTTGGTCCCACTGTAGGGTTTTGGCACAATAAGTCAGCGCCATTTTGATGGTTTAGTGACTGTCTATACCCAGTAATATAATAAGTCTATGTTGCTGCTGGGTCGGTATCCGCCACCGCGTCACAGATACCTATCACCGATGCGTCGTTGGTCCAGATGGAAGCGATGAACCCTACTTTTATTATTGTTACTT
>DWPT01002993.1:0-15165 GCA_018251895.1 Agathymus mariae mariae | reverse complement strand
GCTTATATTTGTTATTTTATGTTATGTGTGGTAAGCTGTTCTCGCTTCGCTTCAGAAAAGCTTTATGCTTAGAAATAGCACCTGCATTGTTTAAGGATTTGGTTTTTCTCGTTCTGCGAATTAGAAATATATTAATGTATAACTTTTTCATTTATGGATGGACTGAAAGAAATAAACTGTAAATATTAAGTGCTGCTTACAATACATTAGTGAAAACTATAACGAAATCTGTTAAGACCTTTCTGAGATTTGCGCGGACAAACACAGACAGACTAAAATTCTAACAACTATTGTTTTGTGCAGTATCGGCGTCATCTGGAAGTTTAAGCAAAGCTGGTTTTTAAATACCTCTTCTTTCAGCACAGAGTGAAGCAGTGCCGGTACCCGTGAGTCACCTGCTAATGCTTCACAAAGCACAGGTCAGGCATAGTTGGACGCCGTACGCAAAAGTACCAGTTCAATCTATTTGACGCCGCACAAAAACGCGCAGTCCAGATCGTCAACGACCCACGAATCACCGACAGACTAATATTTAAAGGAGAGGATGAATCCTTAAATCGCTATTACAATGATGTGTGCTCCGAACAACTGATAGAAATGGTGTTCAGATCATCCTTCTATAATCGCACCACCCGTCGAAGAATGAGGTTACATCTACATCGACTGAATTCGTGGTATCCCTCTCCGATTCAGCCTCGGCCGTGCACATGTGTGCCTGTGTCCATAAACGACAGTGACTACTTACCATCAGGTCGTCTGCCTTGTCGTCTGCCATGCTATAGAAAAAGAACAGTTAATATATTATTAAAAATAAATGTTAAAATATTAAATATTAAAAGGCGTCATCGGTACTTTTAAAAATATAGTACCTAATTTCGAGATCCAAGTCAAAATTTAGTGAAAATTTACTATTGATATATGTTTGGCCACTAATGTAAAGATACATTAACATAATTAATACTGGAGGACTTAATGTTGTTTTCAACTTGCGTATAAATCACGTTTGAAAACTTACTCGTATTAATTGTAGTATCTAAACTTAACGTATTAGATAAGTTGTTTAGATTGGTTATTTTAGTTTTTTATATATTTTATTTTTAGTTATTTGTACTTATTTAAGTGATTATAAACAAAATATTCAATGGACTTTTCCTATATATTATTATTATTTATTATTATACGAGTATAAATAATATTATTATTATTAGCGTTTAACTTCGAAACGGCTCTTCAGTGAAATACATACGCCGAAGATTTCAAATCTAATAAGCTTTGAAAGTTGTCTAATAAAATTTCTTATATACTGAGGATCTCTCTTAGAATAAGAATTTTCTAGAACCATTTACTAGAAAATTGGTCACTGGGCGCATTTTGACTACTGAATTATAGAAGTAGAAAACACTTGTAAACCTTCACTTTGGAAAACACGTTGCTGTAGGTACCGTCAGCATGTACGAGTTTTCATCAGCGGTGTATTTTATTCTATTCCTGTCAAGCATGTCAACATTCCTCCTGCATCAATTTGTTTATTAGTATAAATTGCATCGCTTCGAAATCCGTGTAGTAGGTTCAGAGAACATTGCGTTCAGGCACACAGATCATGTGTTTTATAGGCATCATGTAAGTAATTTGGAACATCTATAAACCTCGTGAGATTTTTTATTTATTTAGATTTGTTGATTTTTGTTGTAAATGTTAGTACATAAATATAAGTAAATTAAAAATTGTTATTGACACTGATGTGCCACTCATTGCTAAGTTTCATCATTCAACTCGTCATCTAGGCTTGTTTTTAAATTTATGTTTCGTGAGATCGCCGGTAACATAATAATTGGTAAATGAGAATAAATAGATTTGTCCATAAAAATATAAACAGTTTTTTAAAATTTGTAATCCCCCTCGAAGCCTCTTAGGTTGTTTTAAGAATTCCTGATACACGGCGATGCTACACCGTCCTTATTTTACGATTTATGTCAATAAATTTAGCGTTGTACATCTGTCCTTGAATATTTTACCAATATTTATGATTGTACAACTTATTTGTTGATCACATGTACATATTAATTTTAAAGTCGTTAAATACAAAATATGGAAAACATTATTGTGAGTCGAAAAGTTTGACTTCATTACACGCCCCCAGAAGATTTATTTCTAAAAATCATTTCGTAATACATGGCTAAGATTATAATAGAACTTCTGGGTTGCTTGGAGAATTTCAGTTAGCAATTTGTATATTAACTTTTGCAATTTTTAGAATTTTCTTTCGGGGTTACGAATAACGGCATATATGCCAAATAAGAAGAGTTATGACATCAGTGTCATTGAAGAAAAATAGCGACATCTGTCACATTATATCGAAAATAAATAATCTTCATACTTGTTTATTTGAGCATCACCTTAACAGATGGCGTTGAATTTTAATTCTTTTCATTTGAGCTTTATATTTAAATATATGTTCATATTTCGCTTAATCTCTCTTTAGTCCTTTAAAATTTACTGTATGAATAATTATCTGCAACTCAAATAACAATACCTAGGTAAAAAAAATTATTGACGTTAAGTATTCAGAGAAAACACAAAATGCGGACTATGAGTTGTTTGTTTTTATTTTTTCAGGGTCAATAAAAACTTCATTTCTAGCGGGATCAACATTCACTGTACATTGGCACTTAGCGTATGCACACCGAGTAAGTTGTTTTTAATTTAAAAATTACAGTCGTAAGCCCGGCTAGCTCAGTCGGTAGAGCATGAGACTCTTAATCTCAGGGTCGTGGGTTCGAGCCCCACGTTGGGCGGTATTCTTTTAATTCTATATTTTAATTTTTTAGGGTGGATTCAGTTTAAGGATATTAGATTACTTAGAAAGACCTCTCTTGGATCTTACGCCGCGAGCCGGCGGGTCAGAATTTGTTCGAGATGATGTTACGTAAGTATAATCGTTATGTTTTAGTTTTTTTATAAATATTTTTTCATTAATTACTTTTGAATCATTCAATACCTTACGAGACACTTTTTTATAGAAGTTTTGTTTTCTTTCTATTATTTTACATTATTCTACATTATATTACTGTACTATTTACACATAAATTTACATAAAAATATTAATTACGCATTTTTATAAAAAAAAAAACGGTCCCCTTTAGGGCACAGAGTTACGAGGTGAAGTTACCGAATGATTTCACGTGCGACAACTGCACCCTGCAGTTGCAGCGGGAGGCCGGCGAATGGGGCACCAACTATCGCTTCTGGTCCTGTGCTGACATCGACATAGTGCCGCGTGAGTCTATCACAGCACATCTACATCTAACTTGTCTACACCTCAATTGGTTCTATTCCCAGTCCGAGCAAATATGTGTTTTACTATAAGGGTATATATTAAAAGTAGCAGCCCGTTACGATTTCATTCGGGTTCAACGATTCATTATCAGAGACATATACCAGTACTTGATAGGCCTAGGTCTATTCGAAATAGTGCACCTTTCAAATGTTAATAGAATTTTTCATATAGGTGCCGTGGTTATGGAAATTACTTTCCGCATATAAACAAACTGTCAAAATTCGCACTCTCTATTTATAATATTAATAGAGATTAACTCATTAACCATACATTATTGGTGTTAAATACCTAAAGGCTTATCTCGTAACAGACTTAACCAGTCAGATAAAGTCACATGACTTTGTAACCTTTATAACCTAGCAAGTAGTGTCTCCAGAGTTGACTGGATGGCTAATAGTTGGTAACAACAAAACTGTACAGAACTTGGGGAGTATCTGTAAAATAAACCTCCACAACTTTTAATTTTCCTTATTCTGTACATAATAACAATCAATAATACCCGTAGCATCGGTGAAGGAAAACATCGTGACTGACACCCTGAAACTTCCTTAACTGACATTGCTTCACATTTCTCCGTAACGGTATCTCGCTCGTATGACGGTGAACTATGTTCTCTCACCCCTCTATAGTCCGTACGTCAACATAAGACAGTTAGGAATAATGCAAATAAAATCCCTGAGAAATTAAATTAACGAAATATGATCCGGTATGTTAACGTTTTTAATAAGCACAAAAACGTTAATGAAATTTGAAATTATGTTCAATCAACTACCGGTGTCGCAAGAAACGGATACAGTGTTCTACATTCATAAACATGACTGACTGACTGACACACTCATTAAAATATCTTTAGAACGCTTTGTGACGTAAGAACGTCCTTCGACAAGATAATTGCGTTTACAATTTCACAATAGCAACTGTAATGCACATTAATGATATGATAATGAACGACAGGTACAAAATGTTCACGCCTATATCCTTCCTACCGTCTTGTCTAATGTAAACTAGAGTACTGCTTACATGTTCATAATTATTATGAATCATTGTCCTGTTTCATTTCGAGTACCTAATGCGTATTGTTATTAAAAAAATATAATTAAACAATGACAATCTAATAATATATAAGTACGACATATGACAACTAGAATAGGGTAAGAGTAAAGAAGCGCCTTAAGTGCCAAATCCGACAGAATGGAAGTTGAAACCGCTACTTTGATGGCAGGGTCACTACCAACTGAGCAAGACGAAGGATCGAAATGCTACTAAGTACTTGACACCTTACAGTAAGAAGGTTTTTTGCAACATTCAATACTGCGTCGCAGTACGTCAGTATGAACAATATTGCATATTCAACCAGGGATGACTGATGGAAAATGCTGCTAGGCATTAAGTTCGCACACAGTAATGTAGTGTATGAATTTTTAATAAATAAAATAAAGGATAAACAAGCAAATATATGTATTAAAACTCAATTATATCAATACGATGCACAACCTAAACTGGTGAGACGACACATGTAGTAACAAGATATATCTTTAAATTTGGCATACCCCATCCCATGTTTTACATTTCCAGGCAAGGAGTACCATGAGACATGTTCCGGCAAGGGGTTCCACATTCTGGGCCGCTGCAAGTGCAACAAGATGTATTCGGGCGCGCGCTGCCAGTTCTCCGACGAGTGCGTCGAGGACAATGATTGCGGGCTGCGTGGGAAGTGCGTCGATATCAATTCCACGGAGTCGCCCAGCAGAATGTGCTACTGCCCGCTAGGGTTCTATGGCAAGGGGTGCAATAAAAGTAAGTCGTTGGTCGCCGCCTGCCGTCTCTGCCCTGCAGTTACTTCTGCCTTGACCTGAATGAATAATATTTAAGTAACTTCGAATAAATCTCAAAATTGCTGAAAGTAATAACTTTTATAGTCTGTATTGTTTTTTGTTTGGAACATCAGCTCGCATTGATGTAGAATCTCGCAGCTCGAATGACAGACGTCGATCGTGGGTATTTCGCTTGGAGTCAGAACTCTTCTATTCCGTATTCGAAAACCGAATAAACCAGGTTTTTTTTTGCGCCCAGACAAAAATGCATACCAGCGTAGCCGGCTGCGCTGGTTATGTGGAACTCCCGATAATCTAGGGGCCTACCCACTAAACACCACCTGGGGTTGGCTTTGGTCCTACGGCCTCTAAGCCTTCATCGGTTGCGATTCCTCTTCGTGAAAGAGGGCGCTAAAAGCGCGGATGGCCTTGCCCTGTATTTAAACCGCTTTCCGGTTATGTACAAAGCTCTACATTGTTCTCTTCGATAAAGTTTCCTTACAAACAACACGAAAATTCTATATCGGTGCAGCAGATAGTTAAGTTCATGGATTTGACATTCGACCTTACGCACGAAGTGTGAGGGCAAGCGTCTCCTAATATAATCCGAGTGAGTATTGTCAGCCGTGCCGTGGCGTCGATATTGTTTTGTAGCTCACACAGTAGTGTTTCTGTCGACGAGAAGCTTCGCGAGAAATGTATATAAAATTATAACTTAAATAATATAAAAAATCTGAATTTTTTACGACAATTACTTTAATGCATCGGTAAAATGTTGGTTACTGCTGACAAACTATGTAAGCACTGTACCAAGTATAAAAATTAAGTCTCTATTTTATCCGAAAATTACTGTTTAATTAGGTTATAGGCTACAAACCGCCATGGTTGTTTGTTCAGTAATACGTTACTGGGACTTGTTAATTTATTACGTAACAATACACTAGCGTAGTCGGGTATTTATTAAAGATCCCCCCTCCCCATAACACGTAATAGGCCGTTATTTCCAGTAAGAAATACATTGACCCATAGTGTATGTGTGTTTCCAGAGGCACCATGGAAGGACAAGAACATCAACCTGTCGTTGTACAGCAAGCGCGAGCTGTCGCCTCAGTTCGCGCTGTACTGGCGCGTACTGAAGGACTCGCCCGAGGTCGAGTTCATCATGATTGTCAACGGGACTTCGTACGCCGGTGAGGACACTGCTATCAACCATCAGCGGCCCCCAGCAGGCTACCGATCTGGATCAATCACTACCATGTAGCTCCGATATGGATCGGTGTAGATGATAGTTGCTGATCTGTTAGTTAGAAGTTCTTGTGCCACTCGAAGGCTTTTGTATGACTTAATAATTGCTAACTCTCTACTCGTATATACGGATATTAAAACAAATCTGTAAATCGAATAATATAACCGTATCCAATTGTAATTCAGAGTGTTTTCATTCCCGGAATCGAGCGTAATTTACCAAAGCGAAGCGAACAAAAATGCCATCTTGAAACTCTGTTCATGGTCGGCCTAAAACTTCCGATTAAACTTAGGAACAACAATTGATCGATCTAACGATACCAACGAAGGTGTCAACTGGAGCACGGTGGCGGTTACATAACTTTGTTTGGTTGTTGTCCATCCAACTTTCCACCGCGTTCGGCTGTAGCGCATTAATATCGACGTTTCAAATAATTTTGTCACTTTTGCCACTCGAAGGATATAATCAAGCCTCATGCCTGTAAGTTTGGATATTTTCGTTGTATAAATAATTTCAAAATTTGTATATTCCAGCCGTCGGATGGCGTCCTAAAGGTTTGAAGAAGGAATGTAAGAATTTCCCGGTGTTAGGGCCACCCGTGGACCAACGTGAGTATTGATATTTTAAAAAACTGTAATTTTGTTTAAAATAAAATCTTTAAGTCATTTGCTGTTGCCTCATTTGGTAAATTGTCTAAACATGTAATCGTAAAAGTGACTATTAACAATTGGAAAAAAGTCACAACATGTTACAAGGTTTTCTTAATCTTTTTCAGCGAGCACTTCAAAACCGGAACCACTACCCGAGCCGGAGCCAAAATCTGAACCGGAATCGGAACCATCATCGGAACCGGAGCCATCACCGGAATCGCAGCCATCACCGGAACCGGAGCCAGCTGCCGAGCCTCGACCGGAACTCGAACCGAAGCCTACTGCAGAGCCCGAACCAGAACCATCGGCAGAGCCTAAACCAGAGCCAACTTCAGAATCGACCTCAGAACCAGGACCCGTATCCCAATCTAAGCCGGAACCCGTTGCAGTTGTCGAGAATGATAATAGGAATAAGCGAGTGGCTATGCATTCATTAGATGGATTTGATTTTAAGAACTTGGGCAATGACGTCACCGTAAAGACTAGTGTGTCCTACAAAGTGTCTAGCTCAAAAGGTAAGAATACAGCTATGAACAACCTTTAATTGAAAAGGTAAATAAATTGCCACCACCACCCACTGCTGAGAACAGGGCGTTCTTCACAATTTATGAGGTTTTAAGTGCTGAACAGTTAGTCATCAATTTGAGTCAAAAATTAAACAATTTTAACAGGATAAGACATGTTTTAAATCTCAATCAGTATCTACAGATCTTTTAATAAAACTGTCTCTCCCCTCTAAAAAGTAAGAGCGTATTATATTACTTCAGCACAGATAGGTGAAGGAGTTAATGTCTCTCTATGAGATTTCATATATACAACCACAATAACCACAGTCGCTTTACATATTGGGGCAAATGTTGATCTTAATATGGTACCGAGGTAACACGTGACATTTCGTTAATTTAAGTTAGTGTAAGTGCATGACTAAATATTACGTTAAATAATAAATTTCATTGTATATTTATAACTTATGTTCACAGGTCGTAAGAAACGCGCGGCAACTACAGAGTCGCCAAGTAAGTTTTGCCGGACATAAATGTCGTTAAAGCACAAAATCCATTAACACACGAGTGCTAATCACTCACAAGCGTTACTGAAATGCTGCACACAGCACACTCAATATTGGCCCTTATCGAACTAACATTTCGATGTGTTCTGTATATACGATGCTGCATGGTAACGTTTGTTTCCAGATGACACATCGGCCTCAGTTAATGGTCATGAGACAGAATATCCAACTATATCCGAACCGATATCTGAGCTAGAACCCATCCCAGATACGACTACTGAACCAAAAACGACTATAACACCAAAATCCAGACCGAGAATCCCGTTCGTACCAAAGTCTAAACAATTATCGTATTTGAAAACAACCACCTCCACAGTTTCCCCTAAATTGAAGGTGCAAACTTTAACAGCTACACTAGAAACTGATCCCACCCCAGAACCCACGCCAGAACCAGAACCAACTTCAGAACCAGAACTGACTGCCGAATCTGTAGCACAATCTTTCCCTTACTCTAACCCTAGTTCAGAACTGAATGCTCAACCCGAACCCTCCTCTGAACCTACCTCAAAACCTAAACCAAAGCTGGGATCACTTTTTGAACCCAAATTAAATAATTATAGAGAACCAAAAGCGGAACTCCTTATACCTACCTCTGAACCTAAATCAGAATTAATACCAACCTCAGAACCGAAATCTGAACCCGAACCTTCCCCAGAACCTAAATCAGAACCAGAACCTTCACCAGAACCTAAATCAGAACCCGAACCTTCACCAGAACCTAAATCTGTACCCGATCCAGTACCTGAGCCAAAAGCAGAGCCAGAACCTACCTCAGAACCAAAATCAGAACCAGAACCTTCACCAGAACTAATATCTACTCCAGAACCAAAATCAGAACCAGTACCTTCTCCAGAACCAGAGTCTAAGTCAGCACTTTCTCCAGAGTCAAAGTCTGAGCCAGAACCTACTTTCGAGCCCAAGCCCGAACCTACCTCAGAACCCAATCCAGCACCAAAACCTAACCCTGAACCAGAACCTACCTCAGAGTCCAACATTGAAGCTGATATGGAGACTTTGCTTGTGAAGGGACTTAAAGAAGAGACAGGTAACGCACTGGCTTTGCAATCGATCATTATGTATTGTATAAATTAATTATATATTTATTATTTATTTTGAAATTTGTTATGCGTTTAATAGCATATTGTACAGAAATAGATAGTAGATAGTACTGTATGTAGTGTATTAATTAGATGTGTATATTTCATGTTTATATTGAACGTATATAACGAACACTTATGTATTTAGTTTATGTAGCAGGCAGAGCTACGAGGCTTATCCTTATTAGCTTTTTATAATATAAATTAAAAAATTATGTCAAAACATAAAAGTATGATTATTGTAGGCTATCAGAGTAATAATTTTATAATTGCATCTTAATTAAACTATAGTAATGTCAAGTATTCTTTTCTAAACTATAAGCTTCCAATATTTAACGCTTAAATAATCTCTGGCACTTAGAATGCAGTTTAACACGGGGAAGAAAGAGGATGGGTACATCTTGAAGTTTACGCTTCGAATGGTATTTTGCGTTGTTTCGCTTTAGCTGGCTTGCTCGACTGTTCTCCCACATTCTCCTTTCTCCTTCACTCCTCCTCTTTATTCATTTTCTTCTCTTGATTAATATTTACCTTCTTCAGTCTTACCTTTTGTACTATTCTTATTATTAACTTTATCTTAATACTACAACTTGGTTGTAAACAAAGGGATTTAATAGCGGTCTTCGGAGGTTGAGTTGAATTTGAAATGGGTTTACGTAATTATAAGTTATAAATAAATATCTATGATAATATTTGAGCATGTAATGAGAGGTACTTGTATATTATAACATCGATAGCAATAATATTACATAGTTCATTGGGTACGGTTTAAAATTATTTCTCTGTACACAGCTGGAGGTACCTACTTTGTACATTCATAGAAGTGCATTCGTTGCGTCATTTCAATGGAGATCTGTTAGTTTACTGTTATTATATAAACTGGCACCGCCTTTTTGATTTGTTGATTCTATTAGAGGATATGCTGATGAGTTTCTTTGGTTGTTTCCTCTGAATTATGAAATTTTATTGAAACGCCAGTACGAGCAAAATGTGACGTGCAGGTATGATAATGGTTTCCTAGTACTATTCTATGTGTACGTAGTGATAGTACGTTGCGGGAGGTAACATTTGTATGTAGTTCATATTAGTGTATGTTAGACGTAGTATAGTTTCTTTCTTGGACATATGTATTGAGACAGTATCAGTGACATTAGAAACACCTTCAACTATATTTACAAATATCAGAATTTAAAGTCCTACGCTATATTATTTATGATTTTTTAGACAAAGTAACAAAACGCTGATTTTGTATTGCCACTAAAACATCACGAAACATAGACCTCTCATATCGCATACAAACAATTTAGAAACAGAACTGAGACGCGGAACGATCCCACATTTATCATCTACCTATGATTTTTATTGACTGATATAAACGTACTAGCTTTTCTGGTATATGTTATTGTAAAATATATTTAATTTATTATTAAATTCTATATTCAAATATAAAATCTATCTACCTAGAAATAATTTATATCAATTTTATTCGAATTTTGTATTTGTATTTGTACTGAACATCCTGTGAAAATAGAGTACATACACACATGCACACACACATACACATAATAATTGGTGACACTCACACTAAGCCGGTACTTTTATTCGTGTGTTACAAACGGTCGAACGGTGCGTTGCAGGCTACTTCCCCGCCCACGAATACGTTCCTAAGTTTGACTTCAACCCTATGGATTGCACAGACATCGTGATCGGTACCGCCAGGGGAGGCTACCATCGCGTGCTCGACTATTATACTAGAGACAGGTAACAAATAAATTATCTTTACACACACACTCCTCGATAAACATAATTAAGATGTTCGTATTACGGGCAGACAACAGCTTTATCTTCTCTTTATACATATTATACGCCGTGGATGTGTAGGTCCACCCCTCGCGTGGACACGTTCTGGGGCGGCCATGACGACATCACGGCTTCCTCGGGCTTCGAGGAGAGCGGAGTCACCACCATCATGTTCAGGAAGAAAATAAAGGTAAATAAATATATTTAATAACAATTAAAACACATAAAATTATTGTCACACACACACACACACACACAAACCATACTCGTAATCTATAAAATTTGTTCTTGTCCGTCTGTATTATATCATTTACAGCGGTAGCTACAACAAAAACATTGTTTGCTCCCAAATAGCACTTTTATACTTGCTTGTACCTTTTCTTTTTAATTTTTACCGCATTAAACCCGGTGACCTTCTTCAGCGCTATGTAGAGAACTCCGAGATCTCCATAGGAACGCAACCGGAGTTCTCTGAGCGCAGTGCCCCTGTCGAGCTCTACCCGGGAGCGATAAGATGTCCCGCCCCGAACATAATACCGTCGTCCTTCTTCCCGGGGTTGCTAGTCGGACGGTTCGAGCTCCCAATATTACCGCCCGCAACCCCTGAAGTCCCCTTTTAGTCGCCTTTTACGACAGGCAGAGGATACCGTAGCTCGTTTTCTGGTCCCGAGCTACAGGCACAACTTGCTTGTACCTAATATAGATGAATTACCAGGAATGAAATATATTCAATATGTATATCCAATGGTTTATACAAATTTCTACGTATGTATGTTAATTGTATTTAATTGCAGGCCAAAGAGCCGACCGACCACTCCCTGGTGGATGACTTGATGCACGTGATCTGGGCGCGCGGCCAGGAGTTCGGCCAGTACATTCACTCGCCGCCCGCCGGCGTCACCGCTGGGGACTTCTACCGCCCCGACGAGATCAAGTACCACGGTCACGGCTCACAGCGAGGCGTTATGGCGATCAACTTCTTCGGTAACTGTATTTTCACTCGCTAAATAAATAAAAAAAAAACTATCAAGATTTTTACAATGTCAATTGAAATTTTAAATCATTTAATCAATCACATGTTTTGTAAATACACTTTGAGAAGTTGTTTTAATATTAAGGCGCAGAAACGGCGAAAGAAACTCCTGAGCACGTCTTTTGAATCACTATATTTATTACAACTACAGAATTTTAACCTGCACGGCACTATTGTTTCCAGGCGTGCTTATCTTTATATATTCATTTATACCATAATATCGTTTACCTACAAGCTGCTCTTTTTAACACGTCGCTTGATAGTTCTAATAGGTCGATCGCGTATCAACATTGAACCCTTATTGTAAAATATGAAAATGTATTGTTAAGAAGTGAATTCCAAAATCGTTTATACCCTATTTTATGGGACATCACAAATAACCAAGATCCGAGAAACATTTGTCTGTCACATATTCGCCGGCCGGCGTGGGACTGATCCTTGCACCAATGTGGTCTGTATCACTGAGTATAATCCGGATGGTGCATCCTTCTTCTAACGAGTTTCCTTCTCGGCCGTCAAAGGTTCAGCGGCCTTTGGTGTTGCGGATGTTCATGAGCAGTGACCTCTCAGCGACCACCGTTCGTTAGGTGGCCTTCCAGTCATACTCGCAGTTTCACGGCCGTCTGGTAAATTTTGACCTATCAAATCGACTGGACAAGTATAATATATATTCCTGGCCAGTGGTAACCAACGTAGTCTCTTGTTTATTTTACTGCATTAACGTTTCTTGAGACAGATTTCTTTGCGCTGTTATAATGATTAAATCCTTTGATAAGTATATTAATTATTTATGTCGATATTATAACATGTTGGGTCTTTCCAAGGCAGTATCTTAGATCCTATATTTAAATATTATATTACGGTTGAATATTTCAGCAGTCTAAATACAAAGATGTCAATTTAACAATGACATACTTAAATTCATGCAGATGAGGAGAAAAAATCAGCTGCAGGCGGCATCGTATCGCTCGAAAATGACAAATGCGGGGCTCAGTGGAAGATCCCTTTAGATTGCGACGTAGGGAATAACACATGCGACTACGTCGCTTCGTGGGAGTACCTTGGATTAAATAGAGGAAAGGACATGGTGAAGTTTACCATCAAGACCAAACAGACCAAGTTCTGGACTGGGATTGGATTTAGTAATGATAAAAAGATGGTGAGATTATTTAAATTTAAATAATTACGTATGCTGCACGTATCTCTAATTTTTCAAAGTGATGTGCGTAATATAAATAAAAATATGACTTTGATAATGGAAAATACCGTGAAGAAATAAACTTAAAATCCTCTATAATTTACTTACGAGCGTGATGGACTGTGGCCTTTGTGAGAACCGGTCTAGTTGTGGGCTAGATGATTTAAAACAATTGAATGTTCTTTTGCAGTCACAAACGGACGCAATAGTGGGTTGGATGGACCCTCGCACCAACCGTCCGTTCGTGATGGACACTTGGGTGAACGGGTACGCCGCGCCCCGGCTGGATTCACACCAGAACGTGGACAAGCTGAGCGGTAGCTTGGTTGACGGCGTTACCACACTTAGCTTCGTGAGGAAGAGGAACACTGGGGATGCGAAGGTGACATCGATATTACAATTATTACACTGTTGATAAGAAATAACTCACGTGTTCAATGCCTGACGGGTTCCTCGACTGTAAATCTTGAGGGTTTCCTTGTTCTGGACCCAAAGTCGCCAGCACGGGTTGTAATCGTTAGAATGCATTTGTTAAGTGATGGTGGAGGCCTGTGGTTGGCACAGTACTTCACATGTACTAATTGCCCCTCCAATGGTACTAGCGTTGCAGTAGTTCGGTTACAGTACGAGTACGCCTTAGGCCGCTTCAAATGGTTGGAGTGATACGTACCATTCTTGTAGGCCGCTAATGTATTGGGACCATATGTATATTTGCTACTACGAATAGATTTATTAATATTCTTGTTTATTACACCCAGGACATGTCGTTCACGGACTCGCAGTGTTTCTATATGATGTTCGTGACGGCGGGCGGAACCTTCGATCCTGTCAACAAGCGCATGAGCAAACACAAGCAAGTGCCCTATGTCACCGACGAACGTGTTTGTATCAAGCCCTGCGGCCCCGGTGCGTATCTTATGACCCCTAATCTTTAAACTAAGCTTTCTGTTAAGATAGTTTATGCATTTACCACAATTGATAAATTGTATGATAATTTTTTAATCATAGTGGTGATTTGAGCCGAATTGTTATTTTGGCAGTTACGATAAAACAAACGTAAATGTCAAATCCAAGTGAAAAGCACGGGAGATACAACCGGTTCACATTGTAGAAAAATACTGATGCGAAGCATATTATTTCATACCTAGAAAGACGTCACGTACAGCTCTAACTGGGCGCAGACCCTTGATAAAAAAAATTATATTTTCAACCTCACAAGCGTGGTACCTATTGTATCCATCCTTCTATATACGTTTGGTAAAAACTTCGATCGTACCTTCCAGAGCCCCTAGAGGAGGTGACGACGACAGAGGCACCGGTGCCGGGCGCCGCCAGCTACACTGTGCTGGTGCGGCTGACGGGTCTCGCAGACAGCTTCCACCCGCCCGCGGCCGGCAGCGCCGACTTCGACCAGCTAGCCCAGCAGCTGGTCGCCAGCCTGTCGCCCGAGCTGGCGCGCACCGCCGGTTACCAGGGGCTCGTCGTCGACGGTTTCATGCAGTTAGTGTTTGATTTAATGTTAGCTGTATATTCCGGCGCTGCTTATTATATTGAAATTAAGTAACACTGAAAACTATTATTTACTCGCTCACCACTACGACAGCTGCGGGCGCACACGTCCGATCTGTACCTCGTCCGTCACAAAACTGGACCCGGGCCTGCAGTGGGACTCTAAGGGTTGACACAGACGGTTTTGCACTCACATAATAAAAAATGTTAGGATAATATAAGTGATGATGTGTAACATCATTGTACTTATTCAAAGTATACGTGTAAAAAAAATGTATGTATTTCATTCACGTTTTTTTTTTATAAATGAAAATTCTTTTGTTTGTATATAGGTATCAGTAAAGTAGATGAGATTTTTTTAAATTCATTCTTTTGTTTTCAAATGTCAATTTTAGATTTGATTTGTAAAATA
>DWPT01002992.1:0-15167 GCA_018251895.1 Agathymus mariae mariae | reverse complement strand
GGTGGATACCTTATAATTTGACCGAGGCTCAAAAACTCCGCCGGGTTGATTGGTGCCGTGAAATGGTTCAAAGATTTTACGGAGGTGACTCAAATGCTGTATTCGACATACTTACGGGTTTACCACTTGTCTTGGAAAAAGTTCGGTAGAAACGACCTCGCAGTAGGATCCTCCTTCACCACGACAACGCCTCGTCGCACACCGCCAGGCAAAACAAAACACTATTTGGCTACGTCAAACGTAGAATTACTGGTCACCCGCCATATAGCCCCGACCTCGCACCTTACGATTTTTATTTATTCCCGAAAATAAAAGAAATAGAGGAATACGTCGAAGAGACCCGTAAGGACGAGTGGGCAAAGTGCTTTTCTCAGTGGTCCTATCGGATGCAGCGATGTATTGATGTGAATGGACACTATTTTGAAAATATATAATAAAACTTATAGCCTAGCAAAGTATGCCCAGTTTTAGATTTTCTAAAAACTTTTAGTGCGACCCTCGTACAATGGTTCTTGATTGACAAAAAGAAACTTTACTTTGCTTTTAGTATATCTCTACCTCGTCGTACCAAAATATATCAACGTTAGCATAATATATCTATCCCAAGTTGCCATTATATTTTTCCAACTTTTGCTCACTTTCCCTGATGTAGTCAGGTAAAACGAGTTTCAGAGACGATATTTGGGCAACAGAAAGTAAAACCTGATATAAGTTCGTGTAGCAGATATTACAACTGTTTTTTGGCCGCGGGAAAAAGAATGTAAGCACTTCACCATTCTGCTGATGACTAGTTTACATTAAATATTTCTGCAACACGTGAGATGTTCTATAACATGTCTAGACGTTGTATTATACACAATGACAATTTAGTCAGAATTATCAGTCTTACTATACGAATCATTTTATTATAAACCTTCAAATCATCAGCTCTGTTAAATCAACTTCCATGCCAAAGATCCATGTTCTTCTATAGGAAATAACAACGAATATTCGTTTTGAAAGAAAATATCTTGTTGTTCACTGTTATTAGGGTATGAAGCGACGCTTTTATTTTGGAACAAATTATGGATAGAACGTGGTTTGTTTTAATTTATGCAACACAATTGTGTAACGTGTAACAGTAGGATATTGTGTAGTTAGAAAAGGGTACACTGAAATTTGAACTGAATGCAAAGGTCATTAAAGACCAATTTCAAATATTCAAAATTAAAA
Organism: Agathymus mariae mariae; assembly: GCA_018251895.1. Classification (NCBI taxonomy): domain Eukaryota; kingdom Metazoa; phylum Arthropoda; class Insecta; order Lepidoptera; family Hesperiidae; genus Agathymus; species Agathymus mariae. The sequence continues at coordinate 13,955 of DWPT01002992.1, read as the reverse complement.
TATCATAGCTATAATTAAACCTTGTAAACGTCAATCCGTTCGGCAGATATTGGGAATACCTTGTCTGGTAGTGAATTGAAGTGTACCTTAAATCGTGATAAAGGTTTCTTAACATATCCATGAGATTACGTACTTCAGGCTTAATACTTTTAAGTTTCATTGTCTGACAATAACATTCCTGGTTTCAATTCAAAACATTCCGATCTGTGTGATAGTAATTAGACTTCTTTCTTTATTGTCATAACATGTTTGGTTTCCTCTATTGTTACAATCTAAAGATTACGAAACCTTCTAATGTAAAGAATTTAAAACTTTTGTTTTTTTTTTTTTTACTTTAAGTTGTTTGTTTTTGTTTTTCAACTTATTTTTTTATTCGAACTACTTCACACATTGGTGTTTCCTAGAGCTCCAGTACGGCGCGTTGCTGGAAGGGTGCGGGGGGGAGCTGCCGTCGCTGAGCGCGTGTGCGCCCCTCCCCCCGCACCTCGACAAGGCGACCCGCAGACAACAAAAGGACGCGCGCGCACACCAAGACAAAATTGCACAAGTTAACATACATTTGCAGGGTATTTTTGTTTTTTTTTTCTTACTTTCATGTATATATTTTTTATTTTTTTCATCTCGTGTAAGTGAAATAAACTTCTTCGTCCAAAAATATGCAAGCTATTCTACGTGTAATAAATCTCCCAAAAAATTATATAACAATCCTACCAATTTAAATAATAGCACCTTTAATATATCTTGTTGTCTATTAAAATATTTCGTTGTTACAGCTCTGTTCGCAGCAGTTGAACATGGCTACCTTGACAAGGCGAGAAATATACTGGAGTCCACTGATGTCGACGTTAACAGGTAGTCCAATATTGTTGAATGTTTAATTAATGTAACTACAAACAAGCAAAACTTTAATGTGGTTAGTAAGTAGGTTTTTTAAAAACCTTTATAAAGGTGAAGCCTACCTATCTAACTATCACCCTCCTGCTTGAATCAGCCGCCAAACTACTCGTCGTGTTCCGGCTGGGGGCTTGTGAGCCAGTACTTTTTTTCTTCTTCTTTCTTGGTCGACAACGCATCAGTGATTCTTTTGGTGTTACTAATTTTCTTGGACGTCGTTGACCACTTACCATCGGCTGGCTCGTCTGCTGTTGATGTTTTTATCAAATCATCAATCAACTACATATATAGAAAAATGCTAGCAGATCAACCAAATAAATAAATATTGGTCCATATATTTAGAAGGACTTGAGTGACATACACACGTACCTACAGAAGAATGTGTATATTAAAATACGTCATTTCACGAGTTGTTTTATAGATTCCAAAAAAAAATTTCAAATAGATAAAAAAATTACCTTTAGATTTATTACATCGATAGCATAATATTTTTTTCATACGTTTCAGTGTTAACCCGGACGGCTTGTCGCCGCTGGACGTGGCGGTGTTGGCGTGCAACAGACAGCTCGCGAGGATGCTCATGGAATTCGGTGCCAAAGAGGGGACTCAACGTAAGTAGTGTTGCTACAGTTTGACAAAAAAGATACTAGTACATCTTTTGCATCTTTTACGTCAAGTTTTTTTTTTTATTATGGAGTAATTGTTATTTTTTCATTAACCATATTTTATTTGTAGTAAATTAATAATAAAGAGTTAGAAAGCTACAGTAGTCGAACATTTTATGGACTCAAATGTCATTAAAAAAACATGATTTTAAATAAAAAAAAATGTTTTTAAGATAATTGTTTTTTTTTTCATAGATTTTCATAAATATTTAGAATATTTAGGGCTCTTAAATACGGACGAGCGATCTTGTATACAGACATAATAGTCCAGGCTACGATCGACCCTTCTCAAACCCAACTTCAGATATCGGTAAATTTGAGTGCCACTACTATCTCAAGTTATTGCTGAACGTCTATGGTCTCTGTTACGCAATACTCCTGGAAACACCAACTAAAATTTGGTTTATATCCTTTGTGGTTTATTCTAACATCCTCCAGAAATATGTGCACATTATTAAACGCTTATGATATAACATGTTTCTGCTAAGATATTAATCGATTATTCGAAACGATAATACCACTGTTTCAGTGAAAATGGCGGTGTGTTATTTAAAATAATGTCGGGTTTTTATCCCGATCGGTTGTCTCCTGTCCCTTACGTAATGGGAAATTCAAGTTTCCTAGACATTGTTCAATTATGGCCAACGATGTAAAGGTGGTTGCTTGGATGATCGTAAAAGTATACGTCGCTGTTCTTGGTAATTGATATTTAATATTTAATTATTGCAGTTAAAAACCCAGAAGCTCTCGGTGCACACCTGCGGAGGCTGACGCGAGAAGCTGAGGTTCGTCTGCACGAAGCCACCGGATGTGTTCCCGACAGGGCATGCAGGGAGGATGCCTTCACCAGGTACTTGCTAAGGGATAACTCAGTGTACTAATGTAATGGACTCCATCCATCCTCGAGTCCAAACCAATTTCCGCTGCTCGTGGTGCACCGTGCTAAACAACCGACGTGGCTTTAGTAAATGGTCCCTCTTTGTGGAGGTCGCTGGGCTCTGTACGAATATTTATCCCGACTGGCTAGCTACCACCTTTCTTCTAAAATCGCCCGCGTAATATTACATACGTGTTTGGACCGCAGTGTAGGAAAGCCAGTGATAACGGGTCCCCCGCATTTCGGTAATGCCTTCCGTGTCACTGAAGTCCACAGCCGATGGGACCACTGAGCATCAGCTGGCTCGTCTACTCGTTTGGCAACTAGTTACATAAAAATATAGTTAAACCAATATGCTCCAGTTTTTTAGTGTTAGTTAAGAACTTATCAATGTATAATGTATTCAGATCGTCAGCAAGCGGTCAGGCTGGTACGACCGGGTGTGCGGGTGGCGCCGGCTCTGAGAAAGACAAACAGGCACAGCACTGGGAACGAAGAGTTAGGACGCTCAAGTACGTATAGAGTGTACAGTATACGTCTTGGTCAATTATACAACAAGTTACTTGCGATCATCATAATAGAATTGCACTATTTTTAATCCTGTTTTGGACATCCAGATTTTTTCCTTTTACCATCATCGATTTATCTTGAAGCTATAGCACACAAGGTTAGTATCAACGGAGTTCAGGAGTCTTGTAAAGTACTAGGTTCAGCTCCCAGCCAGGACGAACATTTGTGATCATGAATATAAATTCTCAGGTCTTGGTTGATTCAGGGTCGTGGTTTACGTACGCGGACGTAGTGCATGTAGTCATAGCCGAAGTCAGCAAAAATTTGGAAAAAGAGCTTTGATCGCATTCATATAATCTACGCTAAACCTCTCCTGAGCCGGTGCGTTGTTTGCTAGACTGATTTGTGCAGCCGCTGCCTCTTTAACTGTTCGTAAATATTTTGAAACCTTTAATACGTACACACGCACTTAATGTTACGTACGTACGTTCATACTGAATGTAAGTTAAACACATCAGCCACATGTTGGACGTTTTTTTTTTGACATCTGATAGATACCAATGACAGGTGAAATTATGAATATTGGCAACAAATCAAAACTTATCGTGATTACCCGTTACATAATAGAATGTATAAATTCCTCGATGACATTAGTTTAAAATCATAAATGACAAATGAGTTTGTCAACTTTACGTATTTACGTTATTTTTTATGAAAATCATCCGTTCGCAGACGACTGTTGGTCGGTTGGCAGCAGGCGCGGGTGCCACCCGCCCTGCCCCCACCCGAGCTGGAGGTGTGCGGCGCGCACGCGGTCTCCGTCAAGCTGAAGGACAAGGACGTTCGCACCGCAGGCTCCAGGGACCCGCCCATCGCTACTAAGTATAAAGGTAGAGTTCAATAAGCTGTTTATGTTAACGAATGTGCTAATAATAATTATTATGGACAAGTAAAAATCCGTAGAAACAGATCCATTTCGTGGGTTTTTTTATGGTAACAGCCAAAAAACGAGCAGACGAGCCACCTGATGGTAAGTGATCATCGTCGCCCATGGACATCAGCAAGACCAAAGGTATCACTGATGCGTTGTCGGCCAGGAAACGAGAAGGTACGAAAGTGAAAAGTGTCCTAGATTTGAGCCAATAATATAGGTTTCAAATATGCCAAAAATCATCTACTGTTAGTGGTGGAGTTATACGCTTTCAACAGGCAAACAAAAATTTCAAAATTATATTTAGGGCTCTATATAGATAGTCTAGTATACGTAGGTTAAAATTTCTGAAGCCTTCTGACTTTAATTTACGTTTATGTAAGTGTGTTAATATTTTCTTACCCACCAGATTTGAAGATAATAGAGAAATTTTAAATTACTTTCGGTTGCAATTTTTAGAACGAGAACTTTTTTATTGGCCGCAATGAAACATTAATTCGCCGGTATTTTAGATATGCATGGGTGATCGCGGTCACGTAGTATCACACAGCGTGTCCGCCCCGTTGTACAATAAACCAGTAAACTATCATACCCTCATATTCTGGCACTAAGGTGTACCTGATGTGGCTGGCCTGAAAAAACCTGAATAATCTGAGTAAAAATATTCATCTTTCGTATTCCATCTAATCGTAGAACCTGGGGTCATTCGTTTGGCCGGTAGAATGACTACCATGTGATACGGGGTCGTCTGTTGCCATACACGAGAAACATCAACCAAGTTTACCCTTAAATTATAAGTATTTCTTTGTGACAAGTTCTACGCTATGCAACATAACTAAGAATCACTTATAAAAGTCGTCCGCTATCTTCTACGTTTTAATTTAGAGCAAGAAAAATACAATTAATAAAAATCTGGATGGGTGGTTCCACCACCTAACACTTTGCAGTGGAGTGGTCGTCCCGGTCAGACTTCTCGAACGTGTGCGGCTGCCGCGAGGTCCACGCTTCTGGCACTAACGGCGCTCGGGTGCTGGCAGCCGGTCTGACGAGAGGCAGACGGTACTTCTTCAGAGCCGCTGCAGGAAACATCAAGGGCTGGGGGCCGTTCACTGTCTCCGTGCCGAGAAGTGTGGTGCCGAGCAGTGAGTAACATTAAGTATTTCTGAATAACTTTCTATCTTCTGTGAAATTAAGTAATTAGAATATATTTTTTAATTTAATATTTATCGGATATCTACGTTTGGCGGTCCGAGGGAGTTGTCCAGCTAGTTTTTAATGCTTATAAATATAAAAATATCTTGTTCAGTTGTTTCCGAATCTTGCAACATTCAGTAATCGGGTAGTAAGCTTAAAAAGGTACATTAAAGGTAACATTAAAAACATCCGCTGATCCTGGCTTCGGATTGAAGGTAGCGGCTGTGATTAAATTAAATAATTTCGATAATTTTAACGTGATAGGCTGACATATTATAAAAATATAATATAGGTTTAAAGTTATACATTATAACATCAAAGTAATAATATACATATATATAATCGTAATTATGCATATCTTTGGTACCCATCACAGGTTGGCGGGATGTATCTTCGCGAGCATCTCGGGGAGAATCCGGAGGCGCTGCTGCAGCGTTGGAAGCGCTGGCCACCGCGGCGGCGGGCGCTCGCCAACGACCGCCAGCCCAGCCGCCGAGACTACCGAGGAAGAAGACCGCCACTATACGACAACTGTTCACAGCTGCTAGCAAGTTCCAGAAGAATCTTAGAAGGTAACTTTCGACGTAGCTCAACAGGAAGGATCCGCACCACATTGGGGCCGTTTTGGGATATTTGATAATTGTAAGGTTCTCATCGCAATAGTTTGATATTTGTCGTTAGGTTTGGTTTATTATTTATTGGATTATATTAATGTTAATACTTCAATAAGAAGACACTCTTTATGATTATTAACTGTATGAAAAAGTTTTTTAAATAAAACGACTTCTTAACAAATGAAAAATATATTATACTTTTACATTTAATCTCCGAATGTATGAAAAAAATAAATTGATGAGAAAAAAAGTGGCATGCAAGAGTTTATAACTGTTGTTGCTCTAAACCTTAACACTACGCACGAGTCGAGCAGCTTAGCTTAGCCTAGTGGTGTGGACGTCGGTCTGCAGCGCGGCCTCTCTTCATTATTCAAATTATGTGCGTATTACAACTTAATGATCACTTGCTTTGTGCATACCTGAAAGTTCTCCATAATACACCAGAATGGAGGACTATGACCTCTACCACTCTCCTTGTGGGAGGAGACCCCAGTCCACCGTGGACGATTATGGGTTGTGATGATTGTGGCCCCGAAATTCTCGTATCTATAAAAAATATGCTGCAGTGATAATTATTTACTTCCAGGGGTGTTTACTTAGCGTGCATACTTTATCACGAAGACAAAGTCCTCGTCACCAGTGAAGAGTTCCTGCCGGTCATCGAGGTCGATGAAACGTACCCCGCCTGCATCTACACCGACTTCCATTGGCTGATGAAGGTATTTTTACTGTTGTTTCAATTTAATCATTACGACCTCATATCCCAATTGATGGATACGATTATTTCCAGAACAGACATTTATGTGATAGATAAATATTTGATGAAGCCATGGTTGATCGTAATGTCTTCACTGTATACATCGATGGTACATCAGGGAATAATATTGGTGTTAGGGTATGGATGTATGAGCAATTTATTCGAAAAGCTGAGATACAAATGAATGTCATTAAATGTTTTTCCGTCGATTTCAGAACGAGGGTGGCAGGTAAACCTTACCATGCACGAATACCATCGGGATTAAGTTAAATTTAATAGGATTGTTTGACCAATAGAAAAGAGTTGACGCTTATGCCTCAACCGTTGGTCAACAAGGTGCACCATGACTGCATAGAAAGTCCTTATTTATCTTTATATCCAAATTAATCATTTATTCATTGTTAGTCAACCAATCGATCTGCTCATTATTGTGGAATATAGGTTACAAATTTGATGTCAAACGTTATAAAAATCGATGTTACCTAAGGCGGGAAAACGGATTCTCGCCACCAGCGAACGGCAAGTGGCCACCGTCTCATATAGGCATACTATAGACAACGCAGACGCATCCAGCCAGAAAAACAAATTAGGTGTCCGCATTTATTAATGAAAAACGTTTTGAATGCTACTCTGTGTTATTACCAGGTGTCGTGTTCGTGGGACGAGGTGAAGGCGCTCCGGTCGGACATGGAGAAGCACACGTCCTCCTCGATCCACTTTAGACTGAAGCTGCTGACCGCCGTCGCTCAGATGCAGTCCGCTTTGTGCATACAAGACTTAGGTGTGAAGTTGTATAGTTGATAGAACGTTGAGACATTGCAGTTGCAGAAATTCCATCTCAAGTGTGGATCTGCGAACTTAATGAAATATCCAAATGTGTTTCAGTACAGCCTCCTAAAAACATTATGTAGCCTACATACATCTTTACAAAATAAATATTTTATTTTTTGTGTAAAATGAAACAAGTAATCGTAATATCTCTCACATGATTATTTCTATGGGTTCTTGATCATAATCAAACTGAACTGTTACGTGAAAACTTATAACTGCTCAGCACCATACACAATCGTATTACTCTTCCACTTTCAAAATAACGCGGTCAATTGTCGTCTGTGTCGTTCATACTACTTCAATTCATTCAATCACCTCATCAGTCTGTCACACTGTCGTTTTGATATACTTAGTCAGGTATGCCAACACGTTGGGCTCTAGGTTATACGAAATGGTCTACGTTCTGGGGTCGGGGGCGTTTGTCATTTGTGTACGACCATACCTTGTGTAACACAAGGCGTGCCAAAACGGGGATGTGAATGCAAACGTTAATTTTAATTTTAACATTGAAATAATATCATAGTACAATATCTGTGGGGCCATACAAATTTTTCTGTTATACATGCCGAATCATTTGAAGAAATCGGTGTGTCTTGTTGACTGAAATTTATAAATATATATAGAAATGGTTACCCCGCCCCCGTTTCCCATTCTAATCGTGGGATTTAAGTTTTTCTACATTTTTGATCATCATCCGAGCATGAGTTTCCATCGTTTTTATGCACTGCACAGATCACACTCATGTCCTTACTACCGACATGCTTGAACAATGCTCGGCGTCCTTCCAAGGTCGCTACGTCATATATATTTAACAACGGCCAGGCCAGCTGTACCACAAGCCACTGCGAGACGCGCACGGGACGGTGGTGCTGTCGTGCGTGAACAGCGTCAAGTCGGTGAAGGCGGTGTCGGCGCTGAACTCGCGCTGGGCGCCAGTCGCGCGCCTGCGCCGCCGCGTGCTTAGCGAGGACAACACTATGGGCGAGCTGCTCATGGCCTCCGTCCACGAACAGATCGCGTACCATCAGGTAGCGTGTTGTATTACAGTGAGTACATTGTGACGTCGTGTTGTCTATTTGTTTCCGTCTAGATAATGGTTTTAATAACTTACAGTGATCGGGGCCATTATGGTGGATGGTATTTTATCGTTTATCTTTGAAAGCCCCGCTCTTCCATAACAATATTGTTTGCAGTAAGCTCATATATATATATATATATATAATGTGCCTGTGTGTGTGTGTGTGTGTGTCGGTGTGTGTTCGTGTTTTTAGTTGATTCTAATACTTTGAATTGTTATCGTATCCCGACGGAACGAAACGTATAGTGTATCTTATATGGCAGTTAGTTGAAGCGACCTGGTATTTTGAATTTCTAAACCCATCAAAGTCTGAAATCACATTTGGTACACTCAGTACTTCAAATCGAGTGTAGAAGATACACATATACGTTGTTTATTAAATCAAAAACACATGGTATGTTTATGCAGTAATGCAGCTTGCGTTTCTATGACTATCCCGTGCAATCGCACTGGTACACTTAATTTCGTGGCAGACAATCCCCAGCTCTAATCCGGTCAACGATTGTTCCAGGTGGCACGTGTGCAACTACCTCGCGGACTGTACCTGGGTTACTTAAAACTTCAGTCGTCGGTGGAAGTCGTCCGGATCGTGGCGCCTGCGCGCACTCCCAATGTGCCGCCGCACACCCGAGTCAGGGACAACCCACACGTGTCGGCGTAAGAATATTTTTTATCATTTAAATTTCAATTTCTCGCGTCGTTTGTTTGGTGTAATCATCACCACCACCATCAAAGATTTATGGATAGGATTTTCAACAATCGCATAATATATAAATTGTGGAGAGTCGTTTGTCGAAGTGACACCGTCACTAACTCAATTAAAAGCCTTCTAGTACACTGCCGATCAGACAGTAATAATGTAGAATCTGTTATTTTGGTCAACAATTAAATAAGAATCTTTCCGTGTCTACTGAAAAGCATTTCAACTTTTGATTACTGAAAAATGTATTTTTTCTTTTAGAGAAGAATGGGAGTATCTGAAACTTCAATCAGGAAAGTTGTCAGAAGAAACGCAAATTCCAAATCTCGTAGCAATAAGTGCGAACAGTGAAAAGCCGTCAGAATCTCAAGAAATGTTCCTAGATCAGATCGCCTCCGCGGCACGTAGATTGTTCAAAGAAATGGAGATACCTATCGACAGCGTCATCGCCCACCGAATATATGATCTCGAGGTCATTGAACTCAACAACGATGTTAGCTTTGTGATGATATGTCCGCCGGCCGAACAGGCATGTTCTGTTCCTGGGCAGAAGGAAATTCTCCTTCAAAAAGGCGATCTCCTCAGTCTGCCCATTCAAGCTTTCGAAATGATCCACCTACAAACATATCACGCCAATATACTGAACAAATACTCTAAACTCAGTTGCGTTTTAGAATTAGATGTGGCGCTGGCCGCCTACTCCCATAGGGAAGCGTTTTCTTGCACCGAGCTTCAAACTGCCAAAGAAAGGTTGACTAAGCTGGAAGATCTGCAGAACAACCTCAATCTAGTATGGAAAGCCGAACGATGGCTAATGGATCTCATTGGATTCGCGAGGGATAAAGACAAATTAGGGTTAAGTTCCGGGATATTGTTGAAGCACATTTTTGATAAAACTCCTTCCCAGACCTGTATCGACGATCCCGAAGGTGAAAGCTGTGAAAAGGATAGAAATTTAAAAATTGATTTACTGCAAATCCCATCGCGGGATGGTAAAATCACAAAAACATCTCCGGGCAGAGGATCCTGGCCAGGTCCAACCGGCAACGGCAACCATACCAGCTTACACCCTGAATTTAGCAAATCCGAACAACAGCTCAGTTTGGCTCCCAGACAAACATCTGTTTCTACGTTGAATCTAAGTAGCTCGCAATATTTAAACTCGGACTTAAATAAATATCCAAGAAAGGGCAGCGACGACTCCCAGTTCACTCACTGCAGTGCTATGAGCAATAATTACTTAAGTAGCAACTCTCAATTCGACATCAAGTCTTCGGGATCCCACGCCAGTATCGGCAGCAATCGGCTACCTCCTTCGCGTAGCGAGGACACGCTTGTGATTCAAAACGAAAATATCCAACCACAACCGACCACTGTTAACACCTTAAGCTTGTCTACCTCGTCCAGTCCGCTACTCACAGTCAAAGGATACTATCCTGGAAGCATGATAAGTGTCAGGACGATGAAGACTTACGTATCTGAATCCGCCCAGAGTCTGTCCAGCGACTCGGAGAGTCAGAGTTGTCCGATAACGACGACAGTTCCTTTGAAAATCCGTCCTCAAGTGAATCATCGGGCACCATGCAACGTCACCGCTTCCAAAAGCATGACGAACGTCAAGACAGCGGAAGTTGATTTTTCAGACACGGGACGGGAGTTGTTCCAGAAACCAAGTATGTGTGTGAAACGTCAACCGCTGCTGGAAGCGCACGAGGAAACAGAATATCACAACAAGGTTCCTAAGACCGAGGAGAGGAGCAGCAGCGAGGAGCGGAAGATGAAACCGACAACGGAACAACGGACTCCGGATCAAGCAGGAATATTGCAGGTATTATCAGAAGTAGCAATATTTCCAGTTCAATTGGTTATCTAATTTTCTTTGATATTACAACACCGTTGAACCTTCAATTCGGTTTGCTACTACCGTGTCAATTCATTTTTTTCAATAACTAAATAAGACTGACAATACCCAGTTGTTCCGTAAATTGGTTGGGCTCGCGTTTTAGTTGCTGTCCCCAATTAATCATTTGACGTTTCAGGTGTTCGCTGCATACGAAACTGGGCTGGCGGCGGGGACGTCTCTCAAACTTCACGTGACGCCGCGCACTTCAGCGCGGGAGGTTATCGACCTCGTCGTCAAACAGCTCAACATGGCTGCCGTCCTTAAAGGCAAATCGGGCCCAGTTTACGGTCCTGAAAAACTTCAAGATTTTTGTTTAGTAGCCGTCATTGGAGCGAGAGAACGATGCCTCAGAGATGACTTCAGGCCCTTGCAGTTACAAAATCCCTGGCGGAAGGGAAGATTGTACGTTAGGCTTAAACATGACGTGTTAGCGGCCCTCCAACATTCTGCCAAGCAACCGGCTTTCATTTGAACGTCCAAAATTCTCATTTTTATTCATAAAGACGTAAATTTTTTTACTTTTATTTTTTATTATAAGATAATAAAATCGGAATATAGTTATTATTGATTGACACATGGATAGAATAAAAATAACGGTTTTATTTTTTGGTGCCAATTCTTATTAGTTGATGCTTTAAACTTGTCGGTTAAGTAACAGTTGTGAGTAATTATAGACAGTTTAACAGAATATGGTGCTTCTCTTGTCGAATATATCGCTTCATATATGTATTTCTTATCTTCTTTCTTTGTAGACTTATAGATGAATGCTTCTCTAAATAAAATAGCTTTTTCTGTCTATCTTGTAAATAGATTAACGTACATATTTAACATTCTTAAGTGGATGAACTTAGATAAGATGAATAGACACAATTTTATTAATATCAATACCGATTTAATTACGTAACGACTTGATTTTAAATTTCTAAATCCTAATTTAATCTTCACAGAGTACGTACACAATGACGTCAATTGTACGTTATCATTCCGAAACATCACATCCAACAGAAACTTGCGATTGTATCAAACATGTGGGATAATTTTACAAATTGACAGCTCCGAATAACAAAGCAATAAAATAATGTGTAAGAAATAACGTAATATAAATAAATAAAAAAACAAAAGCTATGTGTAACAAATTCATAATTTCGCAATATTTGTGATCTCAGGATGTGATGATTTAAAGTGTGGCAATAATACAGATATATAAATATGAAGTATTAATAATTAAACCTTTACTTCAGTAAAAATATAATTTAACCCTTAATACTGTCCTCAAATAATAATTTGAATAGTAACAAAACTACCTACATAAAGTAAAGTGGACTGGTCAGACCTATTTCTGCACTGTCGAAACGTTCTTGATCATAGAAACAAAGATAATCATATCTAAGGAACACAGGGTTAACAGAAATTAAAAGATATCTGATTGATAAAAATCTATCGTCAGAATGGGTTATAAATCCAAATTTAAATTTAAAAGCTAGTACCACATTTGGAGGTACAATATGTACCCAAGTTTCCGTAGATAAGGCAACAACTGTCCCTTATTTTAAAAATAATTTAAGTAAAATAATTGATACAGATAATATCAAACGTTTATGTTTGCTTTCCCAAAAAAGGCGTTGTTCTAAGTTTTCTTTGCCAAAATTTTCATTATATATATTATAGTACACTGCATGCAACTTACAATAAGACACGTGACGAGATGACTCATTTTAAAAATGAGTGGCAGTTTCATTTTCGGTGCGAGGACCTCTCTTCTAAAAACCTCATTCCTTAATGAAAGAAGCATACTTAGTGAGAAAAAAAAAATATTTTTCATTAAATATTTAATTGTACATAGATGCTGTAAGAAATACAAAAATACATATATGGCAAAGTAAATGTATTCTTGTGTAAATCCAAACAGGTTTATCGATTTGCAATCTAATTTTTCTTTAGTTGAAAGTTTTATTTAGACAAAACATTACATATTTTATGATTTTAATGGGTAAAATTCTACTGATAACCTAATTCAATTAGATGATTTTTTACTTTTATCATTTTTTATATTTATTTACATGAACCTGGCACACATTTTAAATGAACCAAAATAATATAGAAATACTCATATTTTTTGTACAATTTTTTTACTTCAAAGACGTTATAATTGTACATTTTGTAGTTAGTGTACAAAATATTTAAAATTAGTGGAATAAAATCCATAATCTACAGAAATTATCAATGATTCGAGCCATACTTAGACAGATTACAATTAATATTATAATGCCTAACTAAATGTCTTATGATCAATATGTGTTTTATTTTAATATTTATATGTTCACCCTTATTTGCGGTGTTGTATATTAGATTTTAGAATGAGACTATGAAGTGAAGCAAAAAAAAATAAATTTAAAAATATTTTATGTATTTTATTTCAATATTTAGTAAATGTAAGTAGAACAGGTTTTAAATAACCTCTTTTAAATTTAGCTATAAATGAATCTTATATTTTTTCTGCAATTCATAAATTTACAAATAAATTACAAATATTCATTTACTCAGTACCATTAACAATACAAATGTACAATTACTGGAATGTCATTTCAGTATTTTTACTATTTATAGGGTATCCATGTTATAAAGCTAGATAACAATTTTTTTGAGTTTGTATGCCAAGAATAATTTCCAGAATCTAGGCACCTATTTGAATAATATTTGAAAGCAAAATTAGCCAGGATGGGTATATATTGCGTACATATATTCTTACTTAAATACTAAATTACTACATATATATTGACTGGCTATGGTAAGATTGGTAAGTACACCTATTTCTTTTAATTTTTTTCTTAATAATTCACATGCCTTTAATCTGTACATAGCTCTTTTCTGTTATACAAATATTGAGCCAATGTCCGCTGATTTCCCTTCTTTTCTTTGATGTCCCTTCTTTTTTACCTTCTTCTCATTTCCTGGCCGACAACGCATCAGTGATACCTTTGGTCTTGCTGATGTCCATGGG
>DWPT01002991.1:0-15167 GCA_018251895.1 Agathymus mariae mariae | reverse complement strand
TATATATGTTTATATACACACACACAAAACTTTCTTAGTTCCAGAGTTTCGTACGTCCAAGTCCAGCCTTGCCAAGTCGAAGGAGAAGGTGTCGTCTGACGGCGCAGAGGAGAAGTTGCTAGCTAAGGAAGAAGAGGCGAAAATAACGACGCGCGTGGACATGGCGGACGCCAAGTATGTGGTGGGCGACCATCGCAATGGAGACGCCAAGATCGAACTCGATGCAAATAAACGGGTTAGTCGATTTTTGCCGATTGATCGATAAGGGTTTTGAGATTTATAAAAAATATATTATTTATTTCGAACTACTGACATAAGTAGAACAATCTTAACTCGGAAGCATTTATATTTGTAAATGGGTACTGCTCTTCTTTGAACTGTCAAATACACCTGCGGATGGAGTCTTACCTTACGAGCCCACAAATTTTATTTTTAAATTGTTTATAACAGCAGTTCGCCGGGCTGACGAAGGAGGAGCTAATGAAATATGCGGACGACCCGTTCTGGGTGCGGTTGCGTTGGTTCATGTTCGTTCTGTTCTGGGCGCTGTGGCTGTGCATGTTGGCCGGCGCAATCGCCATCATCGTGCGGGCGCCCAAGTGCTACCCGCCGCCGCCGCGCACCTGGTAAGCGAAACAAATTGCAATTAAAACATTTTTTTTAACTTTAAGTGAAGCCGAATAGATGTTTTGCTATAGTAAAAAATTACAAAAAGATATTTTCTTTAGGTATAGAAACTTCTTGATTTAATGACCCGAATGATGTCAATAATTAAAAAAAAAAAGGTATTGTTGTTTCATTTTGACTTGCTTCGCTTTCATCACTGTCTCGTAGCCTTAACTTTTTTACCATAATACATACCAGGAAACTTAAAACTGCAGTCGTTTGTTAATTATTTTTATAATTAATTATTTCATAATGATTTAGTACATCATCATCGTCATCATCAGGTACGAAAAAGGCCCTCTGGTCGATATGTCCTCCGTGAAGGACTTGAGCGTTGTTGAGAACGATCTGAAGCTCCTTGGGAAGTCTAAAGTGGCCGGCATCTTCATCCACTCATGCGAGGAAACCTATCAAGTCCTGGACGACCCTACCTGCATCG
Organism: Agathymus mariae mariae; assembly: GCA_018251895.1. NCBI lineage: Eukaryota > Metazoa > Arthropoda > Insecta > Lepidoptera > Hesperiidae > Agathymus > Agathymus mariae. The sequence continues at coordinate 14,062 of DWPT01002991.1, read as the reverse complement.
ACAAATTTAAGGACTTCGTCGCCAAGGCCAAGGATGTCGGTGTCAAGTGAGTAACATTTTACAGACTTGTCACTGTCATGTTACACAAGTAGGACAGTTTGAATTTTTATAGGGTATTTATTTCGATACTCGTGTTTAATTATATAGCTAAGCTGACGGCTCCTAGGGTTAGCAAACCAAAACTTGAATTTTAATAGCTGGATCGATGATCGCCGCTGTTAACTGTGGCACGTTATTGGGTAGACTGGTTTTGGGATCCCATTAGGAGACCTTTCAAATCTGAGTGGACCTCACGAATCGCTAAGTGCACCGTAGTTTTGAACTATGTGGTTATTGGTCTTATCCGTATTATCGTATCGTTGTGAACTATTATTACACACGCTAGATGTGTCTGTGTAGTTGGGCATTTGTTACAAAATTATTAGGCGAGTATTGCTGTGGTTTAGCTGTAGCGCGATTTTGATTAAAACCCTTTTCTATGATTTTTAAATTTTTATCTCTCTAAAACTTAATCAGTATCGTTTGATAAGAATTGATTTTCAAACGTCCGGTATGTAATATTTAAAGAAAATATTATAGCAACTTTTATTTATACTTTATCACGTTCACGATGTTTAAATTTGCCCCATTTTAGAGTAATAGTGGACCTGACGGCGAACTTCGTGTCGGAGAACCACACCTGGTTCCAGAGGAGCGAGAACAAGTCATTGGAGTACAATAACTTCTTTATCTGGAGGCCCGTTACAGACTTTGAGGAGACGGAAGATGGAAAATCTGTTCCTAAGACACCTGACCAATGGGTAAGCGAGGGCATTTACTTTCCAATGTAATATAATTACATTATACATCATTAAAACCTTACCTTTATAATTAAAAATTGTATTGCATAATATTCTTGTTTATCACTCAGATGACGGCCCTCGGTGATTCGGTGGTGGCGTGGAAGTTGAGTAAGAAGCGCGGCGAGTTCTACTTGCACAAGTTGGACGAGGGCCGGCCCGTCTTGAACATGAACAATCCTGATGTCGTGAAGCAGTTTGATGCAGTGCTCAAAAAGTGGATGGAGAGCGGCGCCGCCGGCGTCAGGTGCGTGTTGAGGGTGATGAATAATGATGATGATATGGGATGATGAAAGTGTTGACACATTGGGCTAGAGTTATCTTCGAACGACGCTAGCTCATAAAGTGATTCACGTAGAGGCATTATTTTGGTATCATTTTGTAGGCTAACTTAAATGCTGTTTATTAAACTTATCTTTTCGGAGACATTTTTGTACTAGATTTGATAATGTAAACGAATCAATTTTTTTTTTTACAAAAATTCGGTATGCCTATAATTTAGTATAATTTGTTTTGTTATTCCATAGCCTGTATTGGAGCCTTTGGAATAAGATTTTTTGTGTGTCGGTGCTGTAGATTTAAAGCTTAGCATTTTATAGAACATATCCAATTATGTCTCAGTGAAATAATTAAAATGGCTGGCGCTTCAGTTATTTTGCGATTGGGGCATTTATTGAGAAATATGAGTATAGAAAGTATCGGTAACCATTCCCCAAATACACTGTATGCGTTATTTTAATTATAAATGTTTTAAATTAAAATAAAGTGTAAACGAATTAAAATATCTATGAATCATTTCCGTGTGTCTAGAATTTTATTAATTTCGAAAATAGTATCATATCTAAGATTTCATACATAGTTATGAGCCATCGTCTGGACAAACGTATTAAATATGTACAATACAAAAGGTATAATATAAGTTTATATATTTAACTTAATCCAGTCTGTTCGCAGGTTGCAACACGCGCGCGAGCTTATTGTGATCAAGTCGCTGCAGAACAAAAAAGCTTTTGCCCAACAACAGTACACGAGCGACCTGCCCGAACTGGACGGCCTGTTGGCGCACTGGTCGCACCTGGTGGCCGCGGGTGGCGGCTCAGCGGGTGTTGGTGAGTACGACTGTGTACATACGTTGAACATACGCAAACCGGGTGCAACGTTTTAATGTTTAGTTTTTATGAAGACCAACGTTGTCGCCGGTGGGCTAATTTCCTTAGGGTTTCTAAGCAATTTTCCCAGTACAGCAACATGTCAGCTAAAAATATTTTTTCGAAATAAAAACCAACCTAAACTTTAAATTTCATCTGCCATTTTTTGGCCTTAGCTGCTTTTTCTCACAGTCGAATTGAAAACTTGCTCCTCTTTTGAAATTGGTTAAAAATAGTTTGACGATGGTTGAAACGTTTATATAATAGAGACACTGTACAATCTTCTAAAATAAAAGTTGATTTTTGATAAAAATGTATTGTCATCGTGAACAGAGGAGACGGTGTTCACGCTGGCGGAGGAGGAAACCCGTCCGGAGCTGTATCACGCGGCGTTACGACCGCCGAGCTTGGCGCCGATGCGAGTGAGCAGCGCGAGCGACGCCGCCGCCGCCCTCAACAAACGTCTCGCCTATTGGCCGGCGTTGCAGGTCTCTTATTATATTACGTCTTTCAAACATACATAAACGATTGTACAAATAAATCTACAAGTACTAATACTAGTGTTCGTGAGGTCTTTGCTGGTAGCGATGTGATCGTATTCTAGCATAGCTATATGTACCTGTCGTGAAACTAGATGGCGCTGTACATGTTTATAAATAATTCTTGTACGAGGGCGCCTGTGTGGATACAATCTTTCATAACGTCAGCAAGATCAGAATGTCAGTGTATATTGTGTCCTAAACATGTCCATACTGACTGAAAATGCAACTTCGGAAACCAGATAGTGTTAATCAACTGACATATTGTTGCAATAAGATGTGTATATTGATTACTCTATGTCTTTAACGTTCTATAATGAACTCGACAGCTGTTGTCGGACGAGCCCGGCGACCAGGAGTTGGCCTCGTTCGCGCTGCTGCTGCCCGCCGCGCCGGTGCTCGACATCCGTCAGCTGGAGCGCTCTGACAACGCTACTGGGGTAAGGAATTGTTTGTTTCAGATACTTGTTACACATTGTTTCAAATACCACGTTTGTAAATGTGTGCTTAATTAAGTATTATCGGAGTCCATAAACAGTCTGACCATTACTAATACCGGTTAATTACCGACCGCATCTCCCAACCCTCCTGTAGGAGCTGTAGTGACATCAACTTGAAACCACCATAGTCCCGAGGTTGTTGTAGCTAGAACTAATGTTATGTGATTGATCCAGGTTGAAACACTCGTGGATCTAATTGGGAAGAGAGATGATGCGAGCATAGAGCACGGCACGTACCACGTGGCGAGTGTGTCGGCGTCCAACTCTACCGACGAGCTTCTGGCTTGTGTCAGGTGAGACGGGTCACTTTGTATGCAAACCTTTACATCTGTGTCTAACCCCGATGGTTCAACTAAGCCATGAGGACTATGTGGTTTATTATTTTTTTGGTATTAGTTATACAGGTCAAAATGTATTACGCTACGAGACATATTTTATTATGGTTAACATTTGGAGTTGGTCGCAGATATTATATTCGTATCCCGTAGTGGTCTTTAGTCGAATATCTTGTTTGTTTCATGCTAAAATTAAAAGGTGTGGTGTTAGCACCGCCCAGGGGAACCACGCGAAACTACCATAAACATATAAATGTATAGATAGTATATACCACCGGCACGTCATTCCAGTTGTTACTTCTATCAAATGAAAGTAAACATTGGTCCTTCGAGCTGTTTCCGTGACCGGAACAGTTTTTATTGAGAAATTGAGGATGTGCGTCGTCGATGAGTGTTATTAATTGTTTCCAGGTGGAAGACTGGTCACACAGGGTACGTGGCGGTGTACAATCCGCTCGGGGAGGAGGCTCGCGCCAATCTGACGACGCTGCCTTCGTTGCCGGACGATCTCAGTGTGTATAGAATTTCGCGAGATGTCGAGAACTACACCAAGTGAGTACAATATTTAAGTAATTAATTAATGTACATTCATGCAAATGTCCGAAAAGGTCTTGTCATACGTCAGTTGCAGCTGCGTTAGAGTTGGGAAATTGTGTAATTTAAATGAAAACATCTCGAGTCGAGTTGGATTGTTTTAACATTGAATTTTACTTACATATATATGTTTGTTGTCGCGTGTGTATGCAAACAGCACTCGACACGAATCCATCGACACAATCAATTGTATAAAATAAATAATAATCATTTTAATGTTTGTTACAGCTACACAAAGAATTTTGCTGTGCGCAGTGACGACTTACTGGTGCCACCAAAGTCATCCATCGTTCTCTTGTATGTGCCTAAAACGGTCGTGGAGAAATGAGGCATAGATAAATAATAAAACTCCATGCTTGCCGCTTTGTATGCGCGGTTCATTTGCATATATGCATTTAACTTTTGAATGTAACGTAGGAAATAAAAGTAATTGAGCATTTTTAATTTGTTATTTCAAGACCCTAATGGCCAGCCATGTATCTAACATTTGGAACCTTTCATGTGATATGAGCTGTCGCGTGGAAAATATAATTATGCCTACAACTGACCCGATACCCGAGATCGAACCTGGAACCCTTTGCTTGGCAGGCAGGACTACCGACTCGTCTACGGGGTCGTTGTTATAATAATTTTATTTTTATTTACAATATTAAATGTAATTCATGTAGTCGGTAAGAAAATATTTCCAAAATTTCGCTCTCTGAATACGAGCGCACATTCGCTAGGCTGGGCCACTCTAAAGTGAGCTACGGTCTTGGATAGATAGAGGGCTGGAATGTTATGGAATTCCGAAACTAACGGATATCCGAAATAATATTATATCCAAAACCGTAACCAAATTTTCGAATAATTTCGAATAGGGGCAGTCTAAATGAAACTTGTTACTACAGGTTTTCGCTGGCCCGGCCGGTATACTAGCTGCGTCTAAACATTGATTTTTAAGGCTATTGTTTTTTTTCTGTAATATATCAAATAACACCTAGAAATGGTAAACTTGTTACGTTGTAAAAACATTATATATATCTTATTTACAAGTCCAAAATCATTAATATACGAAACAATTTAATATCAGTAACCGTAACTATTCATATATCCGTATCTATATCCAGATCCGAAATTCACATCCATACATCTCTAATAGAGTCCATATCAGTTCGAGCTCCATATCAACTTTCAACTCCACGCCAAACAGCATGCGTTAAATCTCTCCTAGTCTCCCATTTTAATGGAGCCCAATATGAGTTGCCTTTTAGAATTACAATGTTACCTTCTGGTACCAAAATATTGGTGCAACTTGTCCCACACGACTACTGAGACGAAATAGTTTAGTTATTAGTAACAGTGGGACGGAGTGCATTCACTTTGTTCCGACATGTATATAGCACAAGTTGTTCCGGGAAATTACTTTTTCTATAATCTACGAGTATACTAATATTATACAGTGTATTTGCGGAAAGTAATCTACGGAACCACGTTACCTAATTGATAAATTCTTTTACCATTAGAACATACCATTGAATATAAGGTATATATTGTTTATATAAAATTTTGTTTAACCCAAAAACAGTTGGGCTGGGCCGCTGTCAATGATAAAGGTACTTTTCACAGTTTGTAACATTTTAGTTAATATTTTCAATGAAAAATACGATTTATATATCTTGAATAAATGTAATTTTTGACAATATTTCTTAGAATACGGGATATGGAAGTCTATCGTCCTGATTGGAGACCTGAAACTGAATGAACTTTTTATGTGTCGACTTCAACAAATTATATGCTGGATTTATTATATATTAGCCAGGCGCGCATTCAGAAATTCGAAAATATAACATGGGCCCTCATTGAGGACGCAGACAGAAATGTTAAAATCTATTCAATCTTTTTTTATCGCTGTATTCCGTAAGACCTTCGTTTACCCTTCAATTGGGCATTAGTTGGAAATCATCTCGGAAGATGTCCAATTCTTTCATGGAAATGAAAATAGAGGATTGTGGGCTAGGAATATATATTAAAGCGAATAAAAAGAAAAAATAAAACATCGAAATATAAAATGTTATGTATAATTTTATAAATCCAGTAACATTTTTAATGTTAATAGTTCAAAAGCTTAATTATAATTATTCGATCAAAATTCAAATAAAACGCCTATATTGTTAATAACTAAAGCATTTCAATACCAATAAGTACACTTTAAAATGCAAGTACTTAAATTTAATGTCTCTTGGTGTCGGGAATGTCTGTTCGTATTATAATTACGTTTTAGGCTTTCGCATTTCATTTGTTTACACTTATAAACAAATAAGTATCGAACTTGTAAATAACATTTAGTTCACGCATAGGCATTTACAGGAATATAAAAAAATATTTACTTACATGCAAATTTAAAAAATTTCTTGATCGGTAATAATGGTCTCTGCTAGCAGTTTCATTCCAATGTGTATTGCAGCCTGATAATTTATGTACAAAGACAACAAACATCCACAGTGTATAATATACAACTGCACCTAATAACATGCGCAGTAGGAAATCTTCTAATGAGAATGCACCTTTACATTTAATAGGGTACCCTAACATTTACTCGACACTTATCATTCATCTAATATGAAAAATCGTTAGGGGAAATAATATCGTAAAAGGTTTTAACCAAATAAAATAGAGTGCAAGTAAAAATAATCTGTACCAAAAAGGTCAAATACCAGGTCAAATCAAAATTAAAGGGTTCTTTGACATTCTCGTCAGACATTTTAACTCGAGATCGAACAATAGTTATTATCTAGATGTTACTACATTACCTAGTCTTAGAATTAGTATCGTTTAGGAGGAGAAGCTAACTAGATAAATGACAATGAGATGAATAATTTTCTTATAGAAATATTTACAGCCAAAATTATTTGGCTGATATTCGTAGATACACTTTTTATTCTCAACAGTGTGAATGATCTCCAAATTTTAACAGCCAAGCGCACGTTGCAATGCCTTCGCGGGAGAGAGCGGTGGTGGTGTCAACCCGTTCGATTACCGACGTTTACTTGAAGGTTTCGGCTTGTTGAACTGGAAGTTGGCGCACTTGGGTATGTGTCGCTCAGCCGCCCCTTGGTTGAATCGACGGCTGCAGTGCGGGCACTGCACGTAATCTGGATTCTCCGATGGCGGCGGCGGCGGTAGATCGCTAAGCTTTCCTGCAACAGAATTTTATACTAAGAATTGAGCCTCTATGGTACTTATTGGCTTTCTTTTTGAATGAACAGTAAGCAAATGACCTATGATCGCTTGTGCCCATGTGCGGTTGTAACATTAAAATATCAATATTGACTTAGGACGGACGGGGTGAATTCTGCAGTACAAACAGGATATTGGTCTGATAGGAATCTTTTAGTCGTATTGTAGATGCCCCTTACGGAGACCTTACACCTCCTCAGAATGTTTTAATATTGACTAACTTTCCCTTTTTACGATTGTTCATAATTTCTGTTAAATGAGATCTACAAAAATTGTATTTGTCCTTTCCATCCTTTATGTAAAATAAAATTGATGCGTGGAAAACTTTAATATAGTCGTCCCTATTATGAGGAATATTGTGATGTTGTAGGAAATATAAGACAATAAAGGTATCAAAGAATTGTTGAATACCACACGTGAAATTTAGAACTTACCCCCAGCATTCAAATGTGCCTGGACCTGCTTGGCGGCGCGGATCGCCTGGATGAATTCCTCGTGTTTCTGCCGCCAGTTGCTGTTCATAGGTTTTGCCACCTTTGTGGAAGAGCTGGTGGGGCCCTTGCGCAATTTGTTGATGAATGGTTCTGCTTCGGTGCCCTGGAGAAGAGGTAACATTGTGTAAGTAGAGTTGACTTCATCGATTTAATATTTTTGCTAGTTAAAATCATATAGCGTTGTCTTGGTTACTATTGTATTATAGCAGTATCACTAAACTGCCAAATATAACATAGTTCTTTATAGAAATGTTCATAATTTATTTTTTATTCCCTCGTCCAAGTTAGGATCTGATAAAGTATCCTAGTCTGGTGTTCATTGGTCTGTAACAGCGTGCGAAAGAAAACTACGAGTGATGAATTACAATAGTGAAAATTTTATTTGATAGTGTTAGTAATGTCGAAGTAGGAAGGTATTTCCTTTGCAAATTTCTGATAAAATTACATTGAAAAAATGATTAACTATATCATAAAAATTATTATGTATAGTAAGATCTGTGGATGAAACGTTAGTGATATTGGCGCCTTATTACGTGTCAAGTCAAGTTGACAGACTATATTCTAGTAAGTAATGTATGACCGAAAGCGATAATGGTTGTGTTGGCTGGCTAGTGAAAAGAAATGAAATTATAACTTAAAATATTTCATTGGCAAGCACATTAAAATGATAGATAAAAAATATGCGATAGATATAAATTGAAAACCAATCAACTTTTCATATCTTGCCTTGTAATTTTGCGCATCTGTACCCTGTCCCAGGAGAGCGATTGAAAATTAAAAATATATGTATATTCAAATTAAAAATGAAAATGTATTATTCATTTAGGTATCTTGTAAATTCACTTATGCGCAACGTTTTTTGCTTTTACTATCGTTGTTAAGTAGCGTTGTTTAAGTGTTTAAACATTGAGGATTCTAGACCGCCCCAATACGGTCACTTGCCAACACACAGTCAATTTGTTTAATACATGTACTCACTGCTAGTCTATGTTTAAGTACGTCGAAAGGCTTTCTCTTTTTGGCGTGTGCCTTCTTGCAAATCTCCTGATGTTTCGGTAGGCGGTCGGGAGCGAACCGTCTCCCGCACACCGTGCACGCGTCACCGGAGGTTCCATTCGCAGACGACGTAGTGCGAGGCTTGCTGCTGCTCGGCGCTTGAGTTGGCTGTGGAAAACAACAGACAAATATCGGTTCACTTTTCAGTAAGGCGCTTGTTACCCTAGTGGGTGCGAAGTGATTCAAACCTTGTTTGTTGTAATCTAGATATTATTCAGTAGTAACCTGGGAGAATTAAAATGTGCAGCTCTCGACAATTCTCATTTTACTTCGTTTTCTTCATTGGTGTGTACGAAAATACGAAGTCAAGAGGAATTAATAAACAAAACACACTTTAGTTCTGTAGAAAATATTAATAACTTACCACAGGTTTCCTTTTTGGCACCTGAAAATAAATTAAGGTGCTGATAGAAAAATAGAATGCGTGAGAGAAATAGAATGCGTGTAAAAAAAGTTATACTATATACAAAGTGGAAAAGATATAAGCACTAATTGTTGACAACGCCAACGTTAGTGACGCTGCTGCCCCTATAAGAGATTGAGGACTTATAAAAGCAGATTTTCAAAAGTAGTTCTTTAAAGATGAAACAATATTTTAATTATGTTTATGTCAATTTATTATTTATTTTTATTTTATTTATGAAATCCTTAAATTAGGATTACAAGGACGAACTTAATGCCTTATGGCATTGTCTCGTAACTGACCTTGGTTGGTGGTGAAAATTGTGTTATTTAATTATTAATCAATAAACAGCTAGCAGTTAGTAGTGTATGGCAATTTATAAAGTTTATGTATGCGCATTTCTATTGACCTACTTCAAAATGGAGGAGGGTCTCAATACGTTTGTATTTCCTATGTTATCTCAGAACTCCAACATTTAATAAATGATTTGGAAAACATCATTCATGTTTACGTGGGTGAAAAATAGGAGATGAAAGTAAGAAATTCACCTTCTTCAGCTTAAAGCCGGTACTCAAAATATTTATTGCGCGATATTGACCTATCTATGCTTCAACCGTTTTAAGAAAACCATCTTTTTTATAATAATTATAACAATAATACAAAACATTAAGATCATAACTGACAAATACTATCTAGTCCGTGCTAAATAAGAATTAGAATAAAGTCGGAAACTTCTCTTTGTTGAATTATTATACTTTTATAAAGTAGATGGTAATGATAATGTTTCTTAAAATTAATGAAGAATAGAATAACGGTAAGCGCATTTTAGCGGCCTATAGTCAAGTGTTATATTGATTTTTATGTTTAATGAAATTGATATAGGCCACGGTTGTGTTAGGTAGTTAAACTTACGGAGTTAGTTGCTCGCTGCATGGCCCCACGGGGCTTTTGACTCTCAGGCACCTGGTAAAAACATCACAATAATTTACGTATGAGGTTAAATTACACCTAAACACTATATCTAATGATCGAAACACTTTAAATTTTATAATATTTTTTTTGGGCTCTAAAATTTCAACCGATAATCATATTGACGTAATACTTCACACATGTTTAAATTTGGAGTATCAATCTCACTGACAGTTAAATGTCAATAACGATAATTAAAAAAAAGTTATTTATGTTATAAATACCGTCTGTATCACGAATTTATTCTACACACTTACTGTATTTTCACTGGTGACTCTTCTCGGAGGAGCAGCGGCAGCAGCTGGTGGCTTCGGTTTGACAGGACTCTTGGACTGTCTGACTGGGGGGGTCCTAAAATAAAAAAAATGCATATTGAATTATTTCTATTTGCAATAAAAAGTCAATTCCTTCAAAAATGTATTAGTAGAACAAAAAAAAAATAACTTATAAACGCAATCACCATATTTCGATCGCAGGATTCTTTCGACAATCTTCTATTAATTGGTTTGTTGTTACAATTAAAATAATGTTTCCTGAAATCAGGTGTGGGATGAAAAGAAATAGATTGCGCTTATGCAATGAGGAAACAAACATACTTTTTCTGTTGTCTCTTGGGTTCCACTTTGGGTTCTGGGGATCTCGGAGTAGGTGTCGGAGCGAGGGCTTCGGGGAATGTTTCGTCCTCTAGGAGATAATTGTTATGTGCCCTGTCAACTTCATCTGCGGAAATTAGCTCGCCGTTGGTTGGAAGCTGAAAATATTTTAATAGTTTACTTTATCAATTGTCGTCAAAATCAGACGATATGACCAAGTTTTAGTTAACTTGACTAATTAAGTTTTGACCGACTCGTGCTTGTTATAAAGAACTGCCTAACTAGCTACTTTTCTCCTTCCAAAATTAATCGTTAGCTATTTTTGGTTTTTACGTTTGCATTGTTGGATAGCCTGTTTCTTTCTTGTCCGGCATTAAGTTGGTCGAAGTTCAGATGCACCGAAAGTGCATAGACGACAGTGACTACTTACGAATCATGTAGTAGTAGATTTGCAAACAATAAATAGGGTTTAAAATTCTATGAATGCCGGAAAGAGTTGTTAAATGCATTAAGAAATGTACGTAAACGCATCAGAGGACGTTAATACTAACCATAAGCAAACTAAAACAAAACAGCTTCAAATTATACTTTGAAGTACATAGATACTCTTAATTAGACTTACGAAAAGTTGTAAATCACTTACATTTTTCATATTCAAATCGAGGTCGTGGTTATGGTTGAGATCACCGGAGCCGTTAACGATTTCTACTCTGTTATCTAGTTTCTGTGTCTAAAAAGGAATACGTAAAATATTAATTTAAAATTTAGACAATTTAAGAATATTTAACACATTGGATGGACAGTTTGAATAAAAGCGAACAAGACAACGCAACCATTCAAGACCCGAGGACAAACATTTAATACATACGAACACTTATGTTTCTTCCGAATGCAGATGTAACTCGCGCCTCACTCTGAACTTCTTCTGTAACTCGACAACAATTGATTTACAGGGTCGGCTAATTTATTGCATTTCATTACAGACGAATTGCGCTGGTAGGGTAAGGAATAACTATAATGAAACCCACTCTTGCTTCCCTTTGAGAAACTGAATATTTAGGTTGACAAATAGATTACGCATACGAAACAGCTGTTTCTCGTTTTTATTAAGCGTTTTGTAATTATTTCTTGTTTCTCCCATTCACCTACATCTTCTTAGTGAATCACTTTATCTCTTCGTAAAAACTAAATTGAAAAAAAGTTGAATTTTTTTTTTACATGAATTGAAATATTATTATTATTTATACCTTCAAATACTGAAAAAAAAAACTATGCCAAAACATACCTGTTGCCTCTTAACCGTGTGCGATGTTACAGAAGAATGAGTTTTTGTGATGCTCTTCTTCTCCATCGTAACCTTGGCGTTCGAGCCACTGGTGACTTTCGAGTATCCATTAGGAAGTGGTTTTCTCGGCGGCGTGCGTTCCGTGTTATGTATTGGCTGGAGGGGATAGCTCTTGTCTATACCAGCTTTTGTGCGTCGCTCCTCAAACATCTGACGAACCTGCAAAATCAATATTATGTTGTAGTCAATGTAAGATACCTTCGTTACTATTTATTTTTAAAAGGTCATTAATGTCCAACTTTGCAAAAGTTTCTGTGTACATGAATAAAAATTTAATAAACAATATTTTCTATTAACAGTGATTTCTTTGATGTGCTATCTTGGAAGTACCGAGCGCTGAACGATCGGCACTCCACCTAGTTTAGTTGTTCTACTTGTGGGAGTTAGATGACAAGAGTTTCTAATTATTACTTTTCAATAGGCGACAAACGAGGATAATTAATGTGAGTGTAACAGAAACCAGCGACTTTCAATGCGAGGAGACTGGTGCAATAGCCTCATTAGATGTTCACCAGGAGGCGCTACGAATATGGGAGTCTTAGCTTCAATAAAATATAAATTGTTTGTGAAGAAGAATCTCACATATTCACAATAAATAATAATGAAACGAGAATATTTATGCTCAAATATAAGATAGTATATACTGTTTCAATATACCCACCACTTACCATCGGGTGGGATTGGTATCAAGTAGTAACTTATTTTATGTAAAAATGTGCAACCTTTTTAAATTTGTTGAATTTTATGTATACCTTTATTCCTCTACTTCGATAATATCGGACTTAAGTTAATGGTCTACCATTATCGCATCTAGCGATAAGATCATCAATTTATATCGAAGTGATTTTTGATTCTACATTGTTGTTTAGTATTAATTATTTCTTAATAATGTAAGTAGATGTTTGCGATTTGCGAACCTTTCCGGGTTGATGAGGCACTGCGGTGGATTGCGGAGTTGGGCTGGCGGCAACAGCATTTGCCGGAGAGTGCCTCACCCGGTCCAATGCCCTGGCCTGCTGAGCTTCGTACAACGATGCGATCTTTAACTCTCGTTCCTGAAGTTGTTTTTGTTGAAATCTCGCCTGTCAACGAATTCATAAACCTATTTGAAAACGTATGATTGTGAAAAAAGAGAATATACCAAGAAGACAATTGGTGCATTACAAACGGCTCACAGTAGGTCACGGATAATTTCTCTATTGTTGTATTTTTTGTACCAGCGACCAGCACCGACCTTAGTCGGGTTAAAAAAATTATTTATATATCACGGTATACTATATATGCCTATGTCCATCCGGAATAATACAGTTTGAAAGGTTTCAAATGGTAAAATATTCTTTCAAATAGATGCTATGGTTCCGGAAATTACCTTTCGCATACATACACAAACTCACAAAATTCGCACTCACTCTTTTTAATGTCAGAAAAGATTACTGTATCTAAAAAAGGTTAGGGTTCTTGTAAATTGTGCAATAGATTTTAATAATACCTGCAAAGTATATCAGAACCTTTTATTAATTGTTCTTAGATGTAGTACTGTTTTCCTAACTGTTTTTCATTTAAACTGGTATCGATACTGGCCAGTTTATCGACATCAATGCTATTAATAAAAAACTAGATCTACGTATCCGTATTTCGAAGTTCAAACTGTAATTAAATTTATTGTGAAGTTATTTTTACTTTTATTTGCCTACATGTTACAACAAAGTTGACTGCCCTTACTTCCTGCAGGGCGGGCCCCGCCAGCTGCGACGAGCGTGGGAAACTTACTTCTTTTAATGGTTTTTGAAAATGTTATTAATAGGTCTCCTATCGTTGTAGCGAATCATCAATGATACATGGTTTATACACGTACGTTTTGTTAACCAAACATTGTAATTGATTTAAATTAAATTATTATAAATAAATTACGATCCCTCAGTCCTGTTGGTAGTGAACTTGCCTGCCGGGCGAAGGGGTCCCGGGTTCGATTTCCGGCCGGGGCAGAGATTTATGTGACCGATAAATGTTTGTTTATGGGTGTTTGTA
>DWPT01002990.1:0-15169 GCA_018251895.1 Agathymus mariae mariae | reverse complement strand
GGGCTTTGCGTAAAGATTATATTATCAGTATTATTATTAAGGCCTTAATATTATTATTGGTATTATTATCTTTCCGTAAAGCCTGCCTGGCTAGCTACCACCCTCCTGCTTGAGTCAACCGCCAAACGACTCGTCGTGTTCCGGCTGGGGGTTTGAGAGCCAGTGCTTTCTTTCTTACCTTCTCATTTCCTGGCCGACAACGCATCAGTGATACCTTTAGGCTTGCTGATGTCCACGGGCGACGGTGATCACTTACCATCAGGTGGCTCGTCTGCTCGTTTGTCGGCTATTAAGATATAAAAAAAAATCCATTTCCTTTAGTTTCTTGTGAAACAGTTGCAATAGTTTTCTTTTTTGTTAGGCCGTAAAATGACTCTTAGCAGATAATGGAGCTTTAGAAGGATCCAGTTAGGATGAAATCGGCACGCCTGTCAGTGCCGTTATAAATATAAGTTCTAAGTATTTTTTAATTATTATTCAGTTTCTCCATAATAATCAAATTCGGGTTCTTACGCTCGTCAAGCAGGGTCATTACCGCAGGGATAAAATGAAATACTCATCACAAATGATGATACAATTCAGAATTCCCTAATTATTTTGTCAATTGAGTGTCATATAGAGCTGTAAACGCGTGTTTTCTTTAACTTTATAGTGCAGCCTTACTTTTTAAGTTATTCAATTTGTAATTCCATATGACGTGATTTGTAATGCTTCCGCACCCATTTTCTTTGAAACACCTAAACATAATTTGTGATACCCTACACCTATAACAAATTTATCCAAAAAGAATTGGGGGCTGATCCAAATATTAAATCTTCGATCTAATACTGCAGCGTTAATGTCTCAGCAGATGTTGGGAAATTTTGGAAAAACACATGGTCGTTCCATAGCTTATAATGTAATAAATTTATATTTCGAATATTAAAAGATGCGCCACATATTTAAACTCAGAGTAAACTGTGTTGGGAATAAGCAATTTTTTACGTAAGGTCTTAACAAACGTATTATGAGATATTTTTTCATATTTTTAACATAAAATGAAATTAATTTATTGTATTCATGATTAAAATAGTACTTTTCGCAAAATATATGGTATTCTGTGCTAAGTGATATTTTGATAACGTTTGACACGTTACCATAATGAGGTTGTCATCTCAATACATTTGGCAACTTCGCAGCACCCCGAGGTTCTAATGAACCAGTTTAAAAAGAACCGCGAGCTGTAAAAGAGGGCATTGTATTTTGGTATTTTCGATGCTTAGTACTATCCTCTCTTATAAAAATTACCAAATCGATATTAGAAAAACACAGAAAAGTATGATATATTTCTTTCTTTTTATTTCTTTATTCGTCTATTAACTTAATCATAAATAAGCAGGCTGTGTCAGTTTCATTATCTCTAATATCTAAACGTCATTAAAAATTGTTAAATTAATAGCATATACCTGTTTATTCGCCGTGAACAACTTTTGATAACAGCGATATAATAAAGATGACGAAGAAGACGATGAAAGAAGCGAACTTAACTAAATCTCGCTTTGTATGACTAAGGCTTTACGGGATCAATTTAAAATGGAGATATGGCAGGGTATTCCCGTCAGTCGCAGGTGATAACTGGGTCGAGTAATTAGAAACCGACGTTGTAGTTAATAAGTGCGCTAAGTTTGACACGCCCAGCAGACGCTCTGAACTCATTAACACTTGGACAGATATATTAAGTGCAATTTATATATAGAAATATTGTTTCCTTTTCAATTGCTTTTGGATTGATTTTGTGAGCGACCACATGACGATTTTTTTTTCTATCTGAATCATGATGAATCATGATGAAATTTGACGTCATTTGACGTATCTGTAACTCGATCAATGAGCTCGTCGGCAAGCGAACAGTTCTGAATTGAATTCCTCGATGGGGCAAACATTGCGATAAATATTTTTTTTGAGCAGGTTGTTCGAGCTTTTGTTTATTTATGAATGATGGTTATTCTACTTCTATGAACATACCACACCTTGATGATAATTCATGTAATATTTTTTCTATAAAAACTGATAAATTGATGAGAATCACATAAATGTAACTAGGATATATCGGTACGTTTTTTATTTGTTACAGTGAAGATTGTTGATTTTGAAGAATGTATTTAGGTGTTATTAAATGTCCATTTAGTTCCATGCAAACAAGATATTATGTAGGAATGTAATCAAATGCTGGTACAATTAATACGGACTACGGATTACCAAGACACATAAATAAATAAATAAACAATGAGATTATCGGTTTATATTTTAAATAAACGATTCATATTTTAAACTTTTTTTAATATCACATTTAATATCAAAGTACAATTATAACTAATTGCAATATTCGAGATGATATTGATACTGCAAAAGAGTATGAAAATATTGAAGTATTTTATGCTCCAACTCTTGGTACATTTAACTGACGGCAACAAAGGATCAAATGACATTGTATTTTCTGGTAACAATTGACTGTGAAAAGATAAATGATACTCTTTCATGTAAATTGTCGAAAAATTGTTTATTTTTCAGTGATTTCTTGGTCAGGTGTTTCAATCTGAAACAGACAGATTTAGGATTATATTCACAAAAAAAAATTAAAGACTATTTTCAGAACCATCTATTTCTTTCACCATTCTGAAACCGATATTTAAGACTGCATTCTAAAACCAATGTTTCAAATTACATTCTGAAACGGATGTTTCAAGGTATACTTTTTACCATTGCCAGTCAGTGAAGGTCTCAGCTGAACCTCAAAAATACTATTTTTCACGGTCCTCTAAATAAAGGACAATGGACATGCCGATTTAACAATCAAGTTTAAAATTGTAAATAAAGATTTCCGTTATTAATGGACCCTAAACCGTAAAGATTTAAGAGACTAAGAGAAAATGTTTTATGTCTCTAAATACCACGTTCCACTCAAATGCCGACAATTTCAATAAAATAAACTATTTCATTGATAAAGCCCTAATAATCATTATTTTCTCACAGCTGAAAGCTGTCCATGTGGTCCCTAGTTAATTAGAAGTGTTATGCTGAGTCCGGCTGCGGTTTTAATAATATTCAGTAGCCCCCGTCTCCCGTCGATTGATACGGGTCATACCCAGACTACGAGCTTTGAATAGTTTCGTGCTAAGTATTGAATAACAAATAATTCCATAAATGTAATAACAATTCGACTACACATTGGTACATTCATTGTTATGTAAAACACTGTAGTGTAAGCAACAAAGCAATAGTAACAATTGATTGAAAGAGGGTTCAAGTTTAAGTACTAATTTCAGCAATCCGCAAGTACAATGTATGATGGTAAATACTGATATATGCCTAGAACCTCCCTCCCTCCCACAAAGGAAAACGTGGAGTGAAAAAAAGCGAAACACGTGTTGGTGCATTATGTATCTTGGTATATACTTTTATTTATCATATATGCATATTTTCTTTTAAGGGAGGGAGGGAGTTTCTATGCATATATAGAAGTATATACCATCATACATTGTGCTCGAGGATTGTTGAAATTAGTACTTAAACGTCTACATACAACTTGCATGAATACATTTACTTATATATAAATATCATCATAATTATTGCATTTTTTCTAATAATATTCTATTACAAAATAAACTTGTCTTTGTTCTTTGTAAAACTTTTGTATACGTAATAATCTGTCATATGGATAATCCCGATTATACATAAATATGAACAAATTGAATGAAAAATATTTTGAAATAGCAATCTTTTTTATATCTAATTGCTGGTTGTAAGTTAGTTCATTAGTATGCACAACCATATGCATATGCAAGGCATTCCTTTGTCCGTTAAAGTACAGCATGTATAGTAGGAGTTGCCCGCCCAAATTATATGGCTAAGCAAATTGTCTCCGGTAGCCCCTCGCTTCGTTAGTTGTGACGGGTACAGAAAGCAATTTAGGAAGTTTATTATTTAATATTATAATACATTACGTGTGACCCGTAAATATAATGTTTCAAAGTTAATCACACAGACTTCTAAACATCAAACTTATTTCAAACTTTACCAGGATTACAGTTGCTATTAATTATAATTTTTTTTCTATGTCATGATAATTTACCTATTCTGTATACTGAAAATCCAGCTTGAGTGCCAATGTATTCGTATATATAAACATCGTAGCATCACTAAAAATAAACATTTGTATCAAAATGTAATCTTTTACGTATATACGTGTATGTACGCGATCGATCAAATTAAACTTTTTTTAACAATAACTTAATTTCTATCATGTAAATATTTACGTGCACAAAAAAATAAAGAAGCACTTACCTATTACAATCCTAAAAATGTTACCAACATTTTAAAACGAAAAAGTTCTTTGAAGTAAAATGCTTTACTTTTGAAAATATGAAAAGCGAAATCGCTGCAAAGAATTTGATGTTTAGGATATGACAGCCTTGTTAGACGCACTTGAAAGATCTGAATTCGGCCCCTCTCCGGGCCGCCGCTAGCACCGCCCACTCGAAAAGTTAATAATTCGAACCCGCGCCGAGTTCTTGTCAGTTGCCATTCATATTCATATTTATTTCGTTTCACCTATTCGCTTTGCAAATTTAAATCCTTAATTTTAACAAGACACGCGGCATAACTTATATCCAAGTCGTCATTCAGACAAATTGTTCGACGGCGCGGAAACGGAGCCACATTGTACTTTAATGCGATCTTGAATGAATGAATTCTGGGCATTATGATTATTATTATGGATTCAGAATTTAGTATTCATGAAAATCAGGGCAAGAGGAACGGATTGTGTTGTGTAAAACGAATATAAAATATACCTCGTTCACTTATTATGTAAATTACATATTATAATCAAACTTTCGCCCTTGCAAATAAATAAATATATCAAATATTTTTGGAAGTATTCACGGTTACATTATAAAATTATTATTATTAAATGATTATCCTAGATGAAGTACATTAATAATGAAATACCTAATATTACTATGCTAATAAAACTGCAAAGGTTCTAAATAAGTATGCTATGAAAATTTAATTATAGTACTTTTTATTAACATAGTCACTAACATATATTTTTAAGATACTCTAGAAGTACAGAGCAGATTTAGACAATACTTGGCAACTGTATAAGCTAATTTATTGTAACAACTGAGATAGTAATGAGTAATGAGTTTCACTTGTACCAAGTGCTAACTTTTTGTATGCAAGGTTATTTGATAATCTAATAAATGTAGGTCAAACCATCTTACGAAATAACCTACTGACGAAAATAACTTTGTTTATAAATCTGTTTCATGTGTTATATACTTTATGACAATAACGTATGTATTAATAACCCGTGTAACAAGTCAAAAATATATGTTGTTCAATATAACCACCACTATGTAATTATAGAAATACAATGCTCAAACTCATACTGTAAGTTACTCAATAGCCAGACAAATAACTGCAAGCACCGCAAGATTAAGAATGCAATCACCTTTCTGGTAATTAATAATTCTAGACCGGTCTGAGGACTTAAAGTCGACCCCCATCCCCCTATTAGTACTCCGTTTTAATACTGCCCACATTTAACGGAGACCACTCCACACATATTAATTATAGTAGCCGCTTTGTTAAGAGAAATATATAATTTGGTAGACTTGGAAATTGAATACTTAATGACTTGCAAATTTTCTAAGTTTTTCAATTAGTTGCTATTATTATTTTTAATGGAGCTGTATATAAATCGAAAGACTAAATGATGTAAACGATTTCAGATTGGTTTTAGATTTCTTTTTTCTGATTCGTTGTGTAAATATATTTTTCGTACAGTACACGTTACGTGTTACGTTCGAATCTCTATAGTGCTTTAAATGAGTAATTTATGGCGCTTTAGAAATCTTGGGCTTTGCTCGTGTGTAATGTCTTAACTCAGTTTCAAGTTAAGTTTCAGTTTTCAGGTAGGTACTCGTACTCGTAAGGTGAAATAAACTTCAAAAATTTACCGTAAAATATTTTTAATGTGGTTCGATTGTAATGCAAAAAACCATCTAATACGTGGATTTTCAGCTTTGGTCTTAGCTGACAACGCATCGTTTGGTGATGCACACGTCTGTGAACGTTGGTGACTATTTGTCATTGGAGCCGTCTGCGATTTTTCATTGTTTTAAGATTAAATAATATCTTATTTTATGTGACACATTTAATTTGTCTATTGTAATACTAATTTTGTGTAGTAATTTCCCCTATAAATTGAAAAGTAACTTTCATCATTATACAAAATGCATCATTTATATCACCGATTCTCTTTGTTTGTTTTTCCTTTGTGCAAGCTGCAATTGTAATTTGAGAGTGGATCAGGCGTTGAATATTCATATTCTGACGGTATAAAAAACTTCATTCGAATGCATTTCAATCAAATTAAATTCTGTAACAGTTGTTTCAATATCGTCAGGCTGTCATTACTTGTGATATGAATTTACGCGAAAACAGTTTTAAATATTCAAATTTCGGTAAAGCTCTTCAATTCGTTATATCCATCGATTTTAATATGAAATATCTGAACATTTCGTACTTGCTATATTTTTATCTTTTTCTGGTCATCAGCTAATCAGTACTGACGGTATGGTATAGTCAAATCTCGTAATCTTATTAATTATTATTCTTCAACGTCATGTTAAACTATATAAATTGTGCAACGTTGGAGCGATAAGTATAAATAAATATTACAAAAGAAATAAATTCAGCGATGGTGAACTATCTGAAAAAAAAAAACACTAATCTATTCAAATATCTGCGTACACGAAGCTGCGGGCATTTCTATTTTGTAAATAACTTCATTAAACCATTCGCCATCGCCAACAGATGCTCCATAACGATTAACATATGAATCGAAAAAAAAAATTAGGTATATTATACGTAAAAGTGTTAACCTGTTGAAGTCGTTCACACTACACGTCGTTACTATCGTTAACTGACACACCTTTCACATAGTATATTGTGTTTAAAGATAGATAAATACAACGAAAGTATTCTGTTACAAAGTGCTTTATTAATTAGCTAATGGAACACTACATTTCTATTAGTAATTTTGTTCTCAGGTGTGTTTATTAGGTATCGTAGTGTTGATCGCAAATTAGTCCACTGATAATGTCCATTTGAAAAATGAAATATTTTAGTTCATTACAGGGCGATTAGTATTATCAAATTAATTATGAGGTAAAAGAATAAAAATCTACAAACCATTTCAATTATTTTTAGTACTTCAGTTATAATATTAATAATGTACTCGTAGTGTGTAATTCCCGTTGGTTTGATATGAATGGAATTACCGGATTAATTATTATATTATTAATTACCGGATTCGTTTTGATATAAATTTTGATAAGATACAATAAGGTAAGTTAACTTTATTTGCTTTGAATAGATTATAAAAGATGTCTTAAAAATTAATATACAATACTTTTACAACTATCTATTAAAATACAACATAAATATCTAATTGCAAGTCACTATCATTTTCGTTAGTTTTGTTATTTCTATTATGTTTTAATTGAGTAGCCCACAACTCTTCGCTAGTGGCTCCACGAAGTTGTAGTGTATGCAAAGGCCACACCCCGGTAACCACGCGTGCTGTGCGTGGGCTAAACCTAGCGCAGGGAGCTGTGTCTTGGAACGCAGTTGTAATAGCAGGATGATGATGACGGAAGGCGAACACCGTCGATAGATTAACGCTCTTGACTTCTAAGGCTATGCAGCCACGCGATGTAATGCGCGATGAGCGCCAGCCAGGGATCTTTTAACGGTTGGTGGCCACCGCAATTTGGAGGACATCATCATCATCGGCAATTTTCTTGAATTCGCTTTGAAGACTTTGTTAGGTACCAGTTTCAGGTCCGGTTGTAACTTATCATATATTTTAATACACATACGAGTAGAAGTGGCGTTACGCTGGCACAGAAAAGTACGCGCTGCGTTGTTAAGGTCGAGTGCTTTTCGCCGTCTAGAGTTTTTTGGGTATGTTTGATCCCCAGTAATGAATAAATGTTTATGATTGCGCAGAAAGAGCATATAATAATTTAAATATAAAAAAATAAAATACATGAAGTGCTTATTGCCTGACTGCTTATGTCGATCTTAAGTGTTTGACCGACTTTAGCAATACGCGCACAGGTAGTAGTGGGATAGGTGCCTGTTAGTGGCAAAATTTCTTCAAAATTATGCTCTGACTTGTTGTTATTTTTGGACGCTACAACAGACGTTACCTCTGTTGGTCATTACCATTTGACCCTTGGGTTGGCCATTAATTTCTCCACCAATTCACACTGGAGCAGTTCGAAGATATCTAGGTCACTTCAACTATGAACGCAGATTGTTTAAAGTTGGTAAGTTTCGTGGCGTAGGCATATACCAATAAGTTGTACATAAGTTGATTGATCAATTGAATATTTAGTATTTTAATATTTTCACAGAATAATTCACTTTCCCAAAACTACTTTATTTTTTATAAAATTTTATACAACACGATTTTAATTGTATCAAACAACCGACATACATCTTATATAGACATGCAAACGTAAATAAATATTCTATATGGGTTTCAAAGCAAATAATCTAAACTGATGGAAATGAAAATCTTATTTCAGGTCTCTTCATATTCGATATTGTAGCGCGAAGAATGTTTGTAATATCGTATCGGGTTCAATCATCTCGGGGAAGTAAAGTAGTTTCGAAGTAATATTGTGCGTGACAGCCTTTTATAATATTACGACTGCGTTGCGTTTGACGGAAGCAAGATTGTCGTTCGTGCGATAAGCACCGTGAGTATTGTATTGAGAATAACGTCATCTACTTTTTACGATAAACGGATGAAATCCGTGCATTAGCTGCGTTACTTTTATGTACGGCTTCTCCATTCACATCTGTCCAGAATTTAGCTCTACATATATTTACCGTCTTAACGTTTTTTATAGCAATGTCGGACAGTCAATCAAAAAACGGTTATCGTGTGCTTTCCCGGTTGGCATCACTTTTATTCACATTCACACTTTATTTTATGAACCTAGACTTAGACATAACTCTTATAGTCAAAAAAGAAAACATAACATAAAAAATTCATCTCAGTATACTATAAAATATAGTATAATAGTTATAAATATACGCAGAAACATATATCTTAAATATAAACCGACAACATTACAGTAAATTAAATAACTACACTTATATAATAATATTATTTTGTAACATTTCCGCTTTTAAAAATATACTATAACTAAATTTATTTAGTTTTAATTTAATGACAAGTCATAGTGTTTTATTAAAAGTCGCATGAAATGCGTGGTACTTGAACATATAGTGATAAATGTTTTTCAAATTATAGACGCAGATTAACTATGTACGCAAATAAAAAGTATTTAGTTGTTAATTTTGTAAACTAAAAAAAGAATATTGGAAATCTAAATTCAAAGCAAACCTTTAATTCTTATGGAAATAGAAAATAGAAAATTTAATAAGATATTCACTACAAAAGTCTTGTGTCTACTTTATTGGAAGTGAGCTGCGTGGGAACTAAATGCAATATAACCTGCCACGGTATCTACCAGGCTTCGTCATTGAGAATAATTTATGGGAATATTCTCGTCCTGTGTTCCTGAATAATATAGCTATTTTAAGATAATAAATAGTAACTCGTCCATGATTCGGTTGGAAAAAATATTTTTTAAATTATACTATACGGAACCTTTCACTGTGAGTGGTAAAACAGGTATGCATTTTATATCTCCTATTATACATAGGAGGAGAATAAAATGAAAAGTATCTTAGACGTTGACCTTAATAAAAGTTTCAAAAGGTTCAAAGTTCAAAGTAGATATCAGCTTAATCTGTTCATTCAGGTGACATCCAATCCAAAGACATCGATGGACAAATATTCTAATTGAATAAATATCTACAATCTCTCTTGATAGTAAGTGGCGATGTAGCCTTAGATGGTAAAGCACACTAACGTAGAAAAAGCTTTTTCACTCTATATTTAGCGTCTTTCATTGTAAGCGGAAACTAACATCTCGGTGAATATATCGATAACAAACAATTATCGATACAAAAAAATTAAAAATGAAACATTAGTGTTAAATTTGGTCCAGATGCAGTTAATTAGTAGAAAGACAACACTCGTACACATTGCTGAATTTTGAACTATTACGCTCAAACAGACTACCACCAATCCCCCTGAGAGTTGAATAAAATACGAAAGCCTATTCGAGCCTATTTTCGAAGATAATATATGGAACTATCATAATAATAATTCTCTCAGAATAAGGTTTATTAGACTCTTATAAAAACCGAACCTCGACTCAAGAAACAAGTTATGGTAAAAGTTACCAATACGGTCACTTCTCCAATAAAAAATCATTATTTTATGATTTCCTTCAGCAGGTAAGTGTCTGAGTATACAAAGGAACATAAGTTAATACAAATACATTTCAATGTAAAAACATCACAGTATTTCTGTGCTCTCTTAGAAATCAGACAGTAAGCCAATTGATAATTTCATTTTCCTTTTTATGATCGAAACGATTTTCAGAGCATATCTTTAAGAAGGCATTGTAACGTATTTCTTGTCGACACTGTCAATAAGATGGGTATGTTTGATAAAAATAAAATACGTCCTTTCACATTTGTATTTTGGCAACTAATATAAATATATAACAGTTAAGAACTTAGGTAATCTAGAAGTAGGATTCCTTTAGTGACGTTTATTTATATGGATACATAACCAAACACCAAAAACTTTTGTCATATAAATGTCTTAAATAAACCTAACTTCTCAGCTCCTTTTTTACACAACGGTAGACGAAAATATAGAGGTGCCGCCTGATCATAAGTAATCACCGTTGCCTTTGGACAAAGGCAACACCAGAGTGGACTCCACTGCAACGTCAGCCCTCGAAGAGAGCTCTTTTAATAGCTTGTTTGAAACACCATATCATTAGCGATCTGGGAATGTCTCATAAGAGAGTTTGTATTAAAATTTGTATGCGCACGATAAAAATTATCGTGAAAACTGGGCCGTGCAAGATTGCCACGAATCCAGTCGATATTAATGAACTTCGATCTTTGGCGAGTGGTGCAAATATGGATGGATAACATGGGAATCAAGTCAAACAGACACTCGGAGCATTCACTGTCATAATAACGATAACGATAAGTTTTATGTCTGAGCAGCAACCTTCAATTATGACTTTAATTTGCAGCTCAAACAAAAAGTTGTCCAATGGTGTAATTTCTCAGAGAGACTGTAATGTGAAGATTTGCAAGAAAACCCTTTGCCAATCCCGGTTGAAAGCCAAAGCTTCTCCATTACATTCTAGAGCCCGAGCCCAGCACTGTGTTAGATAATTTAAAAAGTCACTAGTCGAGCGGCCCTGAACGAAAACATATTGCTGATCGCTGATGTTTCTTCTCCGTCATCCAGCTGGAGGCAAAGAGATTAACGAGGAGTTCAGCTTCATTCTATGCCATGTGAACCACGAAATCAAATAGATGGAAGTCGGGTCGAGTAGTTTCTCCATCTTGGCTATAAGAACTAAACACACATACATATGTAAACACGGGCGTGACTTGCAGTGTCCACGCGCGCCTACAGGAAGGAAGGAAGGGTCCTTGTCTCCGAGGCAAGAGTTTATTTAAATTAATTCTTGATAGTTTACTTAACTTAATAGCAATCTATATTAATGATACTGTACCTAAGTTATGGCGGTTTGTTCTCATAAATCCTCTAGACGACGTAAAAGGACATTATTAAAACACCACATCTGACTATTCTGACACGTCACTAATTAAATTTCACACTAGAGACTTCGGCCGGTCGTAAAATTTTAGTGCTCTTCGAGTTTTCATTGAATATTACAGCTTCTACTAACGTTGTTAAAGGGATTCCGTTTTCAGACAGTTTTCAATATCAAGTCATAATTCCGTAATAAATATTGTGAAATTATTATGTAATGAAGAATACTAAGTAATTTTCTGTAGGGTTACTATAAAAGCAGAAAGAGTTTACATGTATTAAACAATAATATTTAACATTTTATTAATTTTTGTCTATACTAAAATTAAATAAATAAAATTAAAACAGATTTGTATATGTATACGATATTTTGAACGTATCTTTTATTAATGAACCCATAATTGGTTTTATTCAAACAGGCTATTGGAAATATGCTCATTAGTAGTATTGTATACAAGACTCAAACAAATATTTATTTTTAAAAAAGCCGTTTAGAATATACAACTACAGCAGATACGAAAGTACTTTAGAATTCTCACAACGAAGATTAGATCAATCGTATTCAAAACTAGAAAATAAATTTCATGTCTTATTTATTTTAAATTCTATTTCTAAGATAAGGAAAATGTGATTGAACTGATCAGCGAACTTCGAGGAGTTTGCTTTGTAAGGAGGTATTTGCCTGATCCCTACTTGGGAAGCTAAGAACGCGTTTTGTTCAGAGGTACGAATAATGAATGCTCTAGAGAATAATAAGCTAACAAAAGAAAATCGTTATTTGTTTTCCGCATTCTTTTTTCCCTCGGCGACGGATCACGTCATTATTCTGCGGATCGCTCGGTTTTTTTTTCGTTCAACGTCGTGTAGTAATTAAAGATAAATATAATATAAAACGGTCCACTTCACAGGATCGTTCCCGCTTTGGCTTTTGTCTTCTTAAATGGACTCCTGTTGATAGATTGTCATCCATTGTTTTCTTAATCTCCGCTTCGCTCGAGGAAAGAATAAATGATTTTATATGTTCCAAAGACTCATGTTCTATCATAACAGTGAATTAGAAATACAATGTTGATTTTATTCGTGGTGGACGGCGAATGTTTTGTAAAAAGCTTAGCAATTAATTTGTGCAACTGAAAAATACGGCTCATAATTCAACAACGTTTATTAATCGATTTGATTCTAATCGATAAATTAAAGAATCGCGACCATAACCGATGCTAAATTTCTTGAAGATTTTCTTATTTACTTTGGACGTAGGCACATACTTTAAGCACGTTGATTCCATAACTAATAAAACGTTAATGTTAAAGAAATGTGGACATATTCAAATATTCGAACCAGAATTTAATAAACAATATTTAATTATTTGTTGCTGAAAGATAATCTTGAATTTCTATAAAACATCAGTATTTACCAGATTTCGTAAAGTAAAGGAAATTTGCTATACATTTTTTTGCTATAATTTTGATAAAGTCAATTAAATATTAAACTTTTTGTAAAATTCAAAACGATTCCTATGAATTTTAATTTTGATTATTTTTGTGCACGTAACTTTTCATACTTGTTTTCTTACATACAGCAAAATGTTATAGGTTTTTCTGGTTTTTATTGACAAGCCAAAGCAAAAATGATACAAATTAGGAAATTAGCAAATTTAATGCTGTCTTGCATGTTTCTCGCTTCTTAGGTAATAAAAAGTATATAAAATGGCTTGAAACCATTATCAACCTATTGCAGAATATCGGTTGCTCTTGATAACGACTTAGAGCTACTCCATCATTCTGCGCCAATGCCGATTGGAGGGATTAAATGCCTAAACGTCCAAAGTTCTTCCTACTTCCGAAAACCGCAATGCCTTCCGAAGGTCTTCCTACGTGGCTTAACAATTGCTATCTAACCGAGATTGACGACTGAATCTACTCTGCGAAGAATGGAAGCCTTAGCAAATTTTCACTAACAATTTCACATGTAATTACCGACCGCGCCCACACTTGAAGTTCGCAGCGTGCCGATCGACACAAGCTGTCGAACGATGTGTCTATAAAATAAAAATAAGTAAAATTCAATTAAATATATTCACTGAATATTTCGCTGTAATTCAAGACACTCAATAATTCTGCTAAACTAAAAGTTGTTAGCAATGTTGCAAAGGTTGACGGTGGACAGACTCCACGTGTGCTTTCCCACAGTGTTTTACGAGACGAATAACACGAAACATCTATTCAGTGAAGTTTTTCTGTGTCCATTCGTCGAGGATCATATAATTTGATATTGTATGCGTCTCTTGTTTGAACACAGAGCATTAAAGTAGCAAAAATCCTTCAGATGAAAAGGACATTATATTTACTAAACATGAGAGTTATATTAAAAAAAATGTAATCGATATATTACTTAAACAAATTTGATACACGTAAAAACTTTGAGTTAATTAACATACTTATTAAATCAATTTAGAACATCATCAACTAACTATAAAAGAAATCATTTTCAATTATTAATTTATCGTTAAAATTCATCGTATCGGGTAAAAATTAAAATCATAGTAATCAGTGTTATGAACGAAGTTAAGCAACTTAAATATAATTTGACATTGATAAACTTATATTTTGGCGATTCTTTTTATTGTACAGCTCGTATTGTACGACTTGTAATTAGTCTCCTATATATACGGTGAAGATCTGACGATGAATTCCGTAGATAAAAGAATGGGACTCCTCAACGGATAGGAATAATTATGCCGCGTTTAAAGATTGTTTAAAGTTGTCGGTAATACAAACATTCCGTTTTTAACCGACTTCAAAAAAGAAAAGCTCTCTATGTTGGTGTGTTTAAATTTAATATGTATGTGGAACGTTCTTTATGATCCGATTTTGATGGTTTTTTTTTTATTGTACAGGGGATGGCTCAAAATTACTTCCCTTTAAATATGGTGAGGATTTAATTATGGATTCTGAAGATAAAGAATGGAACTTCTTAACGGATAGCAATATTTCAGCGGTCGTTAAAGATATTTGCTGTGGTTTATATATAGGCACAACTACGTTGTTTATTAAGTCTTTTGAATGTATCTTTTTTAATGTATATAAGATGGCTCAGAGTTGGTTTTGTTTAATATGGGGAGGATCTGATGCTGGGTTCTGAAGGCCAACAGTGAAACTTCTCAGCGGATAGAAATTTTTCAGGGGTGATTTGCTGTAGTAACTTTAACATTGCAAAACCAGTCCATAATTGACTTAAGGAATAAACTACGATTAGTCGTCAGAAACTACATAGGCAAAAATATTGGGCAAATGTGGCACTTATAATTACATACGTGATCTGCTCATCCCGTTGAATAATATCATTTTGTTATACCGTACATATTTTTACATTACAAATATTAAAATA